>JABWIB010003021.1:4258-51455 GCA_016617825.1 Platyplectrum ornatum | reverse complement strand
AGCTGTGGATCTGAATTACCCTGGTAATTAACCCTGTTCACAGTGCTGAATTACCCTGGTAATTTACAAACTACCCTGGTAATTCACAAACTACCCTGGTCCTACACTGTTCACACAGAACCTGGGTAGTTAGTAGTAATTTTAGCGCCGTTCACACTGAGCTCACTACCCTGGTAGTTCATTTAACCAGGGAAATTGGCTGAATTACCCAGGTAATAGCCCTCTGTGTGAATTATAGTCTTTCTTTTAATACAGCTAAAAGTCCTTTTTACAGCATTTCAGGACAGTCTGGATTTCTATTTTAGCTGAAGTGATTTAGTTATTGTTACTGCAATTGCTTTTATTTTAGTACATAAAACACACAATACACATGTCTGTAGTGCAGATAGATAAATACATGATGTGTAACTACAGAAACCAGCTGAAGGTCATCCGAGTTAACAGTATGATCCAGGAAGGATCTGTCAGGTATGTGGGGTATTGTTCAGACTACTGGTGCTGTACTGATTCTGCAGACTGAAGCACATTACGCGTAGTACAAAGGACACAGCATGTATAGAAATATTAATATATAGAGAAGGTGTATGACTGAGTCATTATGCATTTATTTTCTAGTGGTCCTGGTAATCACAATTNACACTAGTAATATAGAAAATGTACAAATATAAAGCATTTCTCGATTTTGTATATCATGACTCATTAGGACAGAATCATTGTGTAATATGTAACATTATTGGTTTGGTGCAATATAATTGGTATACTGTATATATATATATATATATATATATATATATATATATATATATATATATGCACACACTTTCTGAGTTGGAGGTCTGTAGTATGTATGAGGACAAGAAACGCGTCAGTAAGATATTATTACTGACATGCAGTGTTGAGTGGAGTGCTGCAGTAATACAAAGCTTTTAATAGTTAGGTAATCTCCGATCTGCACTGATAGTGGGGGCTTCATTGTCTCCTACATTATACAATTTATTAAAAGTGAAGTGCACAGGTAGGAATGGTAATGGACACTTATAAGTGTCAGCATGGAACCATAGAAAATAATACATGTGAATGGAGATTTATAGTTGTTGAATGAAATCATTGATAGAAGTAACGGTATGGCATACCACTGTATAATAATAAATGTGAATCTGAGTTTTTACCCATTGTTTGCACTGATCATCAGATTTGGAACACGACTCGTCAGGTGAAATGCTCATTAGATTAAGCTTTGTAATCTTCATATATTCCAGATCACTCACTGAGATCAATGGTTTCAGTGACGTTACCTAGCACATGGACATAACATAGATCACTGGATTTTAGCTGTTATTACAGCTTATAGAGGATTTAAAAGAAGAAAAGGAGAAAATGCTCACATCAGCCATTAGCGGTACCCGTAGATGGTGAACCAAAACTTTAGAGCTGTAATGAAAATCTGACTTATAACCATCTGGACAGATTCTGCCATAACAGAATCTTCTTCATTTAGTTCATTTAGTTCCAGAATTCTTTGAATTACTCTACTTTATTTTGAAAACATTGAATGTACTGTTTGCTTCTTTCTTACAGTTACAGGATATGTTAGATAAGGGGCTCATCCTTACAAGTATATACTAATATCAACTCTATCAACTCTTGTATTTTTTTTATAATTTTAATAAATTTTAATTTTAATTAGAATTATATATAAAAATATATTTTTATATATATATATATATATGTATATATATATATATATTTATATTTCCTTTTTTGGATATACTGTATATATATATATATATATATATAGCAATTAGACAGTGTCCATGAATAGGTGTGAATATGAGAATGTATATCTATACTATATATACAGTGTATCCCCGTTAATTTTATACCTTTATGCTGTTTCTCCACAGACTAACTAGCAAGGAGTCCCTTTCGCACTATTCTTCATCTCCGGTGGCTGCTAGCTCCCACGTCCGACCTCACCTTAAACAGTGTGATTTGTTGCCTCTCACTCGCCGGCAAAAGAGATTGTGTCGCAAGGAGCCAGGCCTGGCAGAAGCCCTGAAGGAAGCTGTACGACTGGGCATTGTGGAGTGCCAATACCAGCTGCGTAGTGAGCGCTGGAACTGCAGTCTCCAGGGAAGGGGGGGGCTCTTGAAAAGAGGTGAGACATCTAGACCAACCAATGTTACCAGTAACAGGCATTGATGCAGGGCCAGTGCTATCATTAGGCCATCTGAGGCGATCGAATAGATCGCTGGGCTCAAGGGTCTACAAAAGCACCCCCTCACTGCCTCCATTTATATGTCAGGTTATATCATAACCAGGCATGTAATAATTAGCCAGCCAGGGAGGGCGCTTGCCGCTTCTCTATAGAATGGCGGCACACCCGGGGGGGCTTGGAGGGGGGTTTTGCTAGGTCTCGCATAGGGTGCCCTGAGACCTAGCACCAGCACTATAGATGGGGGTTTTAGGATTCTCACTAAAGAGATTTACAAGCCGAGTCCAGTACTTTTATCTAGTAAATAACAAAGCTTGGAAGGGTATGATTCATGACAGGCTGACACGGTAAGGGTGTATTTCACCTTTCTTGACATTAAGCATAATGGTTATACCTTACAGCAACTGAGTTGTAAAAGAGTGGATGGGTGATGGCTGCCTGTGAATGTAGCCGCAGTCACGTCACAGCCTCCTGCAGCCTGATCTTTGTATTATGTATTTTATAGCAGTAATGTAATTCAATTATCTACAAAAGGCAGTCCTAAAGTATACAATTAAATATTTATTACATAAAAGTAATAATTAATAAAACTAATATATTTTCTTATAAACCTTTATATTTAGTATTATGAAATAGTTGTATTTCCATTTCAATGTTATTTTGCTTTGTTTTGTAATATATTACAATTTCTATAGTAACATATAGCATAACCAATTCTTCCAGCTCCTTACTGAGGGCAGTTTATACAATAAAATATACATGGTGAATGTGGGAAATCCCTTTAAGTGTTGTTTTTTGGCCATTTGAAATGCCACAGGGTGTTTGAGTTGTTCATTAGGCATGATACAGCACGTTAGAGTTTGTACACATAGGTCCACATATCTGTAAATCAGTGAATGTCAGAGTTAGTGACAATAAGCTCTTTTCTGCAGGATTTAAAGAGACGGCATTCCTGTATGCAGTGTCCGCTGCTGCTCTCACACACTCGCTGGCTAAGGCGTGCAGCGGAGGTAAAATGGAAAGATGTACTTGTGATGATTCTCCTGGGCTAGAGAGTCAGCGAGCCTGGCAGTGGGGGGTCTGCGGTGACAACCTCCGGCATAGCACCCGCTTTCTGCAAAACTTCCTGGGACAGAGAAGAGGAGAGAGAGATACAAGAGCCAAGGTGGATCTGCATAACACCAATGCTGGCATAAGGGTAAGAATAATTCAACTACTCATCAAGTACCACATATGATTAATATATATAGTATATCAGTTATGTGGAATGGCATATGTATTTATTATGTGGAACGGCATATGCATTTATTCATCAGTTTTTGGTTAATCTTTATATTTTAATAAAGTTAGTCAGCTGGTAAATAAATGTATTAAATGTTTAATAAAAAATATTTTCCCTTATATGTAAGAGTACAGGCTGCATCTACTTAGAAAGGAGACTATGCACCTGTTAATGTCATAGAGACCATTAATATCACAAAAGCACAAAGACAACCGATCAGTTCCATCAGGAGAGTAATACTACTAATAAATCAAGCAAAAATATATATTTTATTGTATGAAGACTAGTGATGGACTAGTAATATCAGTGAAACATAATGACACCATAATGAAACATAATGTACCATAGAATATGCAGCATATAAAAGACCATGCAGATTATAAAAGATTATCTAGCAATAAACAAAATATCATTATATAAAAGAAATGACTGTTGTCACTAGTTCAGAGAATTCACGGTGGCACATAAAGAGCATGATCTGGACGTATGATCCTGTCACCTGTGTCTAGAACATATGCATACCCAATTACGTTGATTTAGACCTCAGCACAACTGACACTCTACCCATTAGACCTGTCCATTGTGTTTGCTTTGAACCAGAGCTGGAAGTGGGGGTGTATATGGGGGGGGGGGGGGGTCATTTATCATTTCTTCCACTGATTTAATTGAAAAACTAAAAATCCCAATTGACTTTAATTATACTCTATGTTTCCTTCCACCACATCTAATTGTCCATACCATCACTTCTACATTTCCACTTCAATCACTGCATTGAACCGTGCAAATGTCTAAGGGGTATATTTACTAAGCGGTGAGGTTGGATAGTGTGGATGTTGCCCATAGCAACCAGCAACATCCAAACTTTGCAATCTCACCGCTTAGTAAATATACCTGTAAATGTTTTGGGAATGCACCCTATGCAATGTGCTCCATGTTGCTTAGAATAAATATATAAATAAATATATAATTTTGTTTATTTTTTTTATTTTTTAAAAATGTTCCCCTTAAATATCATTTAATAAAATTATTTGGTACATTTGGATTGTAATGAGGCTGTCGCACAAAGAATNACCACCATTTCCATTATATTTAATAGTAAAGTAAACAAGTAACACTACAAATAATAATTTATCAAAATTATTATATTTATCAATATTATTATATTTTTTTATATTACTAATTATATTTGGATATCAAAGCCAATCTAACATTGGAAACTGCAAACAGTGCTATTCATCTCAGTGATAGATATTGCCATGCCAGAAGAATGTTAATTTTGTTTTCTTTGTCAGTGTCTTGTTACTTAAATGTTCCTGTAAAATAAACTTCTTTAATCTACTGTTTTTGTGACAATAAAGTTACTATGTAAAATATAACCAAAGGCAGTCTGAAATGGGGATATAATTAGTCAAACATAGGTAAAACAACAAACTTCCATAATGGAATCTGTATTCTCCTTTTCCATAAAGGAAGTTGCAATGTGGATAGTAAGGGCCCTTTCGTACTATCTAGATGTCCTCACTGTCCCTATTTTAAGTAAGGACGGTGCTGAAACCTTAGTTAGGATTGACAGTTTATAAGCCTTTGCGTGTAACGGGACTGGTCTCCATTGGTACACGTAGATCGCTATTGCAGCTTCGTATTTAAATGCGAAGTTCTGTATCCACTCCACTATTATTTGGCCAGATAATAAAAACTGTAGATAAGGAACACACTGGCAGTTTTTATTAAATATCGTCCATACACCATGTTAATAATATTATGGAATTGTTATGACTGGGTACTTAATATATGTACTGTTTTGCTTATCCTCAGGCTGTGAAGAGCGGATTAAAGACCACATGCAAGTGTCATGGAGTGTCTGGTTCGTGTGCAGTCCGAACCTGTTGGAAACAGCTGTCCCCCTTCCATGAAACAGGAGCTTTGCTTAAAGCCAAGTACGATAATGCGGTGAAAGTGCTGGGAGCCACCAATGAGGCGGTTGGAGGCCATGAGTCTTTAGGACACTCCTTTGCTGGCCGATCTCCACGCTCCAGTGACCTGGTTTATCTAGAAGATTCTCCAAGCTTCTGTCGTGCCAGTCGCTATTCCCCTGGCACTGCAGGCAGAGTATGTTCCCGGGAGACCACCTGTGACAGTCTATGTTGTGGAAGAGGATACAACACTCAGAGTCGTATGGTCACATTTTCCTGCCACTGCCAAGTACATTGGTGCTGTCATGTGGAGTGTCAGAAGTGTGTCCAGCAGCAGGACACCTACACCTGCAAACAGTGATAACATAATGGGGAAGAAGGAACAATGTGAACAGCTCCCGACGCCAAACAGTTTCCAGTGGACTCAAATCCACATTTTACTAAAGAATTTTACATGATTTAAAATGCTGAAATCCTGTGGACTAATGAACAATAATCCCTGGTTCTGAAGTGGAAAATATATATTAAATATGTGTGTATCCAACCACGAAAAATAATTTTCAGCTGATAAAGCTAATTATTAGAGGTTATAGATCATATCCTCCAGCATATCGTTATCTCCCTTTCAAAATCTCTCTGGTAGGCACAGCATTATTTTGACTGCCAGACAAACAGACTCAAACAGAAAGGGGCAATGATGTATACCACAAATAGAGAACAGAGTGGTTAAACCGCTCTGCTCACTATATCATGGCCTATATTTACTAAACTGCCGGATTGGAAAAGTGAGAATGTTTCAGACCTGAATCTGATCGGTTACTTTGGAGAACATCGTCACTTTTCCAATCCCGCAGTTTAGTAAATTTTAGACCCATATGTCATGAGGCTGAAGACATATATCATTAAGAGTAGCATGAAGAACCCGTGCTTCCATGCCTTTCCCTTGCCAGTTTGTTCTATGTGATTGCTGCTTTAATGTAAAGGGTACAAAGTGGAATCTCTATCTATGTTTGTGCTGCTTTTTGACTAATAGTCAGACTACTGCTGAGGCTTTTTAAAAGGATAGAACTGACATGTAATAGTTCTGGGTAGTTTATTTACCACATCAGGATAATGATTTCACATCAGAAATGAATCCTTTATATATTGTACAAAAACTTCAGCAAATGATACAAATATATATATATATATATATATATATATATATCAGTGACTAATGCAATTGACACAGTCACCAGAAGCCTAGGGCCTTGTGCTATCGTATACAAAGCACTAGGCCTATACTTTCTACCTCGTGTGTATAGCAATTAAGAAAAATCGAATCTGTTGATAGCTAAGTTATTATTAAAATTGCAGTTTACTCACTGCATGGACCCACTGCTTGCCGACTATAAAGAGATGTATATAGGTATTGTGTATTATTCAATAAATATTTATATTTTTGCCACTATGTACATAGGAGACACTGCACTTCTAATATGTTTATATACTACTCAAGATATAAACTGAATTTTTGTAAATAAATATGTGTGTGGTTCTTTCTTTTGGTTTAATGAACTATAGTATACTTGAGGGGGCACCAACATTTCTCACAAAAAGTTCTTGCAGACCTCTGAAATACCAAGAGTGTCTTCCCTCCCGCCACGTCATTCATCTTTCCCTGGACCTGGGCTGATGCTGCCTCCAGCCCCAGATGTTACAGACTCCCAGACTTCCATCCTATGCCCATCCTAATTAAATGTATACTTTCCTGCACAGGGGGCAGACTTTGAGTGTGATTTATGTTAATGATGCCCTTCGCCCAACCCCCGTGCTGCCATCTTTAGTGTGAATAATAGATCAATAATGCAATATTTTCTAAACAGCTGTTATTTTTTGTGGGGAATGATCTAGAACTTCAGATTATAAGAGACAAAAAAGATAACACCTATACATTGCACTAACAAGAATTGCCCACTTTCTCAATCGCGCTCCTCTGTGAGCAGTGTGGTTACTTATGGAATCTGAATATGGAATCTGATCTGTGAATAAGTGTGTGTATATCACAATATATCAGAANATCAAAGCGGCCACAATAGGCTTTCATCAGCCATACCTGGGATATACTTCCTTATGTACTGTGCTGTATGGTCTGTGCTAAAGAACCAAAAAGTAAAGGCATTACTGTAAGACCAATAGTCGAAATGGACATTTAGCGGGATAGACATTTAAACGTGACTGTATGGAAACTTAGAAAATACTATAATTAAATGGATATTTATCAATTAAATCAGTAGAAATGGCAGTGTGGCATGCCCTGTATACACCTCTATTTCGAGTCCTGCGTGGAATATAAATAACTCTCCTGGTTAATTTTTAAGAAGTACCAGTGGTCGAAGTGGAAATTTAGAAGTGCTGGTTTGGCCATTTAGAAGTGGGGGTATGGAAACACTGAATATAATAGAAGTCAATGGTAGATTTGTAGTTGAAGTGCCGGTATGGCATACCCCCATATACACCCCCACTTCCAGCCCTGAGAAGTACCATATATACACCAACACTTATGGCCAGATTCCAAAAAGACACATCACCATTGGAAGTACCTATCTCTGCCACCAGGACCCTACCTTAACTTTAAAGTATCAGTCCCATTAAAAATGTGGGTGGTGCAGAAATGAGAAACATATGTAAGGGCTTAGCTAAGTACAATTTATATATATATATATATATATATATAATATCACTGTATATCCATGCCATCCTGTCTCGCCCCTCTATATAAAAATAACTTCCAAATAAAAAATATTTTGTCTGTATTCCCAGTATGGACCCCTTCCAGGACATGTCATCCCAGTATGGACGCCTTCCAGGACATATAGTAATGCAAACACCTGTTTACATATATAAACATATATAAAGCGCTGAATTCACTAAAGTGGGTATCGACTGTGCAGATTGTATTGTTGTTAATATTTGAAAATTTACCTTCTCATATTTAAAATATTCGATATATGTGTAAATAATAAAGGCTATTTATGAGATATAAAAGCATTTAGATCTTTAGAATGTGTACTTTGTTACGTCATATGGTGGAATTCTGCATATAAAATTATGCCCTCTGATCGTTTTTTAAAACTTTGGAGAAGTATGAAAGCATTGGTTTATGTGATTTATATATAACAGGATGCTAACACAATATATCCCACCTGCCCACTGGTTCTTTTTATTTCCTGGAAGTGGCAGTTCTCTAGAGGATATCTTTTAATAACCAAATTATAATCTATAACTTCAAATTAGAAGAAGCAAAATGATGTGATGTTTTAACCAGATTTTGTAAGGGTATTGCGTTTACATCTATATATTAATCTATATATTAACATGACATCATCTAAAACAGAATATAACAAACAAAAGGTTTTCCCTACATGTCATTACTATAGTAGTAAAGCTAGGATGCCTGTTTGCACAAAGAGGTGGATGGGGCAGCTATGATGTACCTGAGCTTGGCCCTGACTTAGGGGTTTAGATGTACTGATCATCATGGAGTGGATATGGCTGTATCTACCATATGTCATACACTAAGAACCTGACCCAGAGTGGGGCATCTGTCCGTATTCCGCTCTGTGCATGCACAACTTTTATAGAGTCGCCCACAATGCAGGCGCAACAATACTATCTGTGCATGACTACAAATTTAAATGCGATTTCTGGCTCTGGTCTCTGAAAACAAATTTGCTTGCAACCTTTTCTTACACCATCCCTTATCATGGTGCAAGTGCAAGGTGTGTCGATGTTTGGAGCTGTATAAACAGGGCATATAGTAATGCAAACACCTGTTTACATATATAAACATATATAAAGCGCTGATTTCACTAAAGTGGGTATCGACTGTGCAGATTGTTAATGTTAATATTTGCAAATTTACCTTCTCATATTTAAAATATTCGATATATGTGTTAATAATAAAGGCTATTTATGAGATATAAAAGCATTTAGATCTTTAGAATGCAGAGTTTACAATATAAAAAATTAAGACATAAAAAACGCAAACAGACATGTTTAAAAGATACGAATATTACCAATGTTCACTATCACTTAGGTTAACATGTGGTGGTGGTTTTAAACATTTAAAAAGTTACAACCTTTTAATGAAAGGATTGAACAAAACAATCAAGATAAGGCACAAACACCATAAATAAGGACGGAGCATCATCTGTGCATTCGTATGTGTGAGGCATAAAATGACTGCTCAGCTCTTCTCAGAGTTTTACTTTCTTGCGGAAACCACTAAATTGAATAGACTGGAGTGGCTTCAGTCACTCACACTCACACTGAAACTCTGGATCAGATCATATATGTATAAGAGCATGATGTTACTCTTGTGAACCCTCCCCATAAACACAAACTTCCTTTTCTAGGAAAATCTTGATATAAAGTAACAAGTCGTGCAGAACTGTGACAGGCATAATATATATGCTAGAACCTGATTCCCAAGTATTTCAGTCACTACAATTGAATAATTTAACAACAAATAACTACTTTTGACATTAATTAGGGTAACCNAGGAATCATTTTACAAAACATTTAATTTCAAAAGTGACATTTTTATATTGAGTTAATGGAATAATAGTTGCTTTGTAATTGACTGANTGGAGTAATTTGAAATGCACATGTGTAGGCTTGGGAAATAATGGGAGCCACCTATCCTATAGTGAGTTAGTCATATGATGTAGACTAGCAATGCATTCCTTGGTTTCTAGTCATCAGACCGATACCTATCCATGAAAGTGCCTAATTGATATAATCATGGGAAGCATTAAATCTGATATTTTAGTCAGCAGTTTAANTGTTCCCAATGATGTTTTTTATTATTAATTAGAGTTTTCTGTTCTACCTGTAGTTTAGTTCCTAGGAAGGGCTAGCCAAATGACTTCTTTTCTCAGTCACGTAGATTGTTGTGCACAATGTAAGCAGTAGCCCATTGTTGTAATGGTGCCAACTCATCTATTGTGCTTGACGAATTCACTGGGCCTGGAGCAGATGAGGGCCCATGTAGTTCACATTACAAGTATGGAGGAAAGTTGTCAGTTATTGAGTGCTGTTTATACTTACATTACCAGCAGCTCTCTACAGGAAAAGGGCGTGCAGATGGCAATGTCAAGCTGCTAGCTGCTGGCAGTGCATTCATAATCAGTGCTTTGCTACTGCACACTTCCTGCCCGTCTTCTTGATATGAGGCCATTTTGTATTCTACATGTAGCTTGGTTTCAATGAAGGATTAGCCAGGCTACTCTTTTTCATAGACACATAGATTGTTGTGCATTGTATGAGCAGGAGNCCAGTATGTCAATGGAGCCAATATATATATTGTAGCTGCAGGGAATGCAGCTTCTACAGGGCCAGGAGAAGAAGAAGGCCCTATGGTCTTACCAATGGATGACAGGTTAGTACTCTAGTACTGGTGGGCAGACACATATATCTGCTGCTAATACATTTAAAAGCAGTGCTTTGCGACTACACTANACATACACAAGCACCCCTATCCATACTCACACCACGTCCCCTTGCTATGGGACTACTATACTGCTACTATCTTTTTCTGTACACTAAAGTTAGAAAGCTTTGCCCTGGCTATCAGATGTCCATTTAGGAACTGTAGGCCAACAACTGGGATCTGAGCCCAAAGAGAATTCGAAATTTCGGAACCTTTCCCATTATTTTTTTTAATGAAAGTAAACTACATAAGAACACGTGTCTATGTGTGTACAGTATGTGAGTGTCTTCTACATGTAATACTAGACCTGCAGTGGTAACAAACCTACAGGTGCTGGAAAAAGAAGCTCAAAGATCAGTCTAGGAGGGCAAGTGATCCCTGAGGGGAGAGACAGAAACAACATCGGAATATGTGGAACAATAGGAGGAGAAAAATGAGAGAAAGAGACACAGCATTGCAGCACTGATAATGGCCAGATAACANACAGAAGTACAGAGCAATAAAGAGATGAGCAGACATGAAAATAAAAAGGNGGGGTTATAAAGAGAGGTAATGAAAGAGTATGGAATGAGGAAGGAAGAGAGGGGAGAAGAGGAAGCATATGAAAGAAATTGACAGATACATGGGAGAACATAAGAGAAGAAAGCTGGGGGAGGTGGTACAGATACAGAATNCAATGTAAATGTAAAATATATCAGAGGTCCTAGGACATATACTGAATATTTCTGTACAAAGAGGAAACACAAAAGAAAAACATAAACTGCGGTTCAGTTAAGGATGATCTGTAGAAAGATGGTGGTGGGGAAACACCCAGCCTGGATCATTTTTTAGGACCACCACTCAGACTGTTGTCTGACCATTTAAAACTTCCGAACATACCGAACAATTCCCATTGTTGGGGGTAAACAAAGTCTGCCAGCTCAAATTCACATGCTGGTCAACTCATTCCTGTCTCTGGGAAAGGAATGTGATGCGGAAAATTCCAAGAGCCTCATCAAAATTCCTAATGGATTATTAATGTCCCCGGTACAGGGAGGAGACCTGGTCAGTATGTCACTTCCACTGAAAGAGATTCCTATTAGAAAATTGCCTATAAAGAAGGTAGTAACCCCCTAATAGAAAGTCTATAGAATCAAATTTTAAGAACCAGATCCAGATTTGGTCATTCAGTGGTCGGATTAGAAAATGTTCACTTGCTCGTTCTGCACATGCACCCCCAGGGGTATTGTTTTTTAATTTACAGTACAGAGGGTNCATGGTGCTGATTAATCCAGACTTCTGCTCGGTTGCCATGATAAANGGTTCAGAAGAATCTTTACTGTTTCTTAGGATACAATGTAAAGATACTAATGTGCAGTTACTGGATGGAGGATAAATAAGTTATGGTATACGATGGGTTATGCAGTTATAAGTNAGCATTAATGAATTGCCTATATAGATGCAGTTGCTGCTCCGACCAGCTGATTAAGGTGACAACAGTGACAGCTTAATCATGGCTGAATTCCACTGAATTTGAAATATTTCTATTAGGAATGGATATNTTGTCAAAATTGTCCTATATCGACAATGTACCAGTTAGCAAATTTCTGTCAGAAGAGACGGGCTACGGCTGGGGTTTGGTGACAAGCTGTGGCTGGGTTGTGGCAGGCTTGGAAAGGCTAAGGTTAGGCTTCTAGAAAGACAGGTTAGCACTATGCTTCAAGGAAAGGTGGATAAAGCTTAGGCTGATAGAAAGGGGAGGCTAGGGGTAAGCTGTGGGACATGAAGGGTTAAGNTTAGACTGAGTGAAGGGAAAGTTAAGGGTTAGGGTTAGAGTAAGGGTTCGGGTTAGGGGAAAACCTGACCAGTTGTGTTGCGACGTTATGAGATCCTGATTTCTTTCTGTTGTCACTGTGTCGGACATTGTTAAATACAATGGGCTGGAAAGTGGCACAAGAACAATATTGTGAGTTAGTGTGATATAGAAAAGTGTTGGCCAAACCTGTCCTTGTGATCTATCAAGGGTCCGTTTTCCAGGTCTCCTTGTTGGAGCACAGATNTGTTCATTGCTAACTGACATATTTGGAAAGATCCACAGGTGGTAGTAGTTATGTCACCTGTGATGTGATTCTGTGAGGAGATCGGGAAAACATATAGATCGAGGATAGGTTTGGCTACCACTATAATAGAGCTGCCTAGATGCCTTTGTAGATAACCTTTGGTAAATTATGGTAAATAGGAGTGTAGTATATGTAGTATAACCATTTAAGTTTGCTACAATGGTTTTATATGCTTTTGAATAAGAAAAGGAAACCCTTGTCCTCACTGAATGGCCTTACGTGTGGGATCCAGCCATTACTTAGAGCTGAGAAAGACCGTCTCCAAAAAATATGTGAGTATCTATAAGACATTTATATTGGCAAGAAAGAGCACAATGATTATAGTGACAGACGTCTGTTACTTTCAAATATCTTCTGGTATATCAGACCCTCNAAAGTGACCCTCTCATAGACACAAATCACAACTAAAGCTTTAGTATGGTGGCAAAAAGTATTAGCCAAATAATTGTGTTTGCATACACACTTCCAAAATGGAAAGACATCATTGGAACACTCATTTAATCACCAAGATCCCATAGAGTGCAAGCTTGCGNGCAGGGCCCTCTTCCCCACCCATTCCTCCTGTTACCACTCTGTCATGTCTTTTTAATTGTTAAATTTGTAAAGTGCTACATAATCTGATGGCACTATATAAAAACCTGCTGAAAAATGAATAATTGTGTAAAAAAGATTCAGTACCTAGCCTTGGGCAGNGCATGTTTTTGTTATTTGTACATTTTCCAACTGTACTATTTCATGGAAATGCATATTACTAAATATACATATTCCTACTGTTTGTAACTTTAAACGTATTATTAAAGCACTTCAGTATAACCTCTCCTTTACGTGCTGGGGGATGGTATTACAGCTCATCATACAGCAAGAAAGAATGTTAGTAATGACTCCAGTCCCAACTGGTGCAATCTGGGTATTAACCTTAGATTTGCACCAGAGAACATTGAAATCTTCTCCTTAAATCTGTCCCTGCATTATATTTCCCATGCTTTTACTGTTATTCCACAGCACTGTGTTGTTCTCCTGGCGTTCAATTATTCCAGCTTAGTAAAGATTGACGGTGATTTTTGGCTACATTCAAGTTTCCTGGCAGTCTCAGTACTTTCTACAATACAAAAAGAATGAATAATCACATTGTAGACACGTAACCTCAGCACTGGCCATGCGACCTTATAAATGAATGAAACTAACAGACAGAAACATCACAAATAAAATATGTATACAATGCTGTTAGCTATGAATGGTACCTTTAAATTATGCTCGAGTTGTTGCATGGCTCATATAATGGTATTAATGGGTGCCCAGAGGTGAGAGGACCCAAGTCAGTCATCCATCAGCTCCTGGCATGTTAGACAACTTTTTGCTTATNAATAATAATAAGCTCTAAGCTGTCATCTGCCAGGTAGCTTACTAATAAACAGGGCTTACAGAGTACTGTCTTACCTGCCAGCCACTGACAGCTGCAAAAGTATGCGCAGAGTGGGTGGTGACTGCACTATGCATGTACCTGATGGAGGTCCCCCCCTTATCTAGATTCGGGGCAGTTCCCTTCCTATGCGAATAGGCTTTTTCTTTTACTGCCTCTGCTTGTCCCATTAACTTCCTCTGTCTCCTTTTCTTTTCCTCTTTTGTCTGTATGAGAAATCAGATGTGTGTGTACCAGATCATCTTTTCATATGATTCAAATTAAAGTCATATTTTTCTCATAATACAGATTNGCCCAAAGCAGGGTCTAGGAAATGATATAGTTCCTCATGCGCCAACCGAAAATGTGAAAGTTGGGTAGTTTCTGTAAGTACCACAGATTTGCTCTTGTAGACATCCTATTGTAACGATGTTCCATATTTTAGAGGATTTGTCCGCTGGCTTGGTATTGCCCCCACCTAGGTGGGTCTGGGTGTATATCTAACCATTACATGAAGAGCAGGGTTTGGGGGGATTCATGCGGATCAGCGGTCCATGAGTCACCTAAGGCTGGGGTAAAGCAGTGTAAGCGCTGCTATCCCTAGCAATCCCCACATGAGAGAGGGGAGTGACAGGGGAGTTCATTTCCAACACGCACACACAGGAGACCTGGATCCCATCCCTATTTATGAACAGGTGAAAAGGCATTGCGGTGATAGAGAAGTGTTAAGATGTTTTGACTACCAACAGCAGAAGTAGAGGTATCATTATTGGCATATCAGGACAGCCAGTGACAGCAAACTGATTTATTGTTTCACATGGTTTACCATTGTGCAACATAAGTGGTAGCAAAACAAAGTTTGGCGAAACTTATTTCACAAAGAATACCCATGAAAAAGAATTACCCTAATATGAAATAAGATATAATAGATAAAAACCTATTTTTCTTATTTATAAAAGCCAAATGTCACTTGCTTACATAATCTACGAATATATACACCACTTCCAGAAACATGTGGTGATCATGAAAGTAGCAGCTAAAACCTTGAGGCAGGATGCAGAATAGCCGCTCACAACAATCATGATACATGTTTGCTTCACAGACCACCTGCACAGCGGAATAATGATGATGATTGATATATACAGTAGCCCTGTGGAGAGGTCGTCTCAGAGCAATGCGTGTTTAATATATCAATTTCAAGGCTTCTGAAAGAAAGATTGGATAAAAGTGCCAACATCAGGTGAATACATTCAAGCTAATATTACTCCGTGTAGACCATAGCCATCCATTTATCCACAAGGTAACACTGGAACCGCAAGTAAGTATGAACTCATTAATTGTGTTTATCTACAGCAAAATACAGTNATAGACAGGAGGAGATGTGATGGCCACATATGGAGGCAGAAGGATTTCCATTTACTTGTGTAAGATCAAAGGGCCTGTATTTCATTTACTGCACTTTCCTTTGTATATGGGACATGGACTGTACTGTGATTACAAACTATGGAGGATATTCTGTAAATTATCATGAATTGTATCAACTTTCTATAGAATTTACCGCAATATGGATGGTTACAGATGAGTTTCATAAATGGAATAGGAAGGATATTATTTTACCTCTTTAAAACCCAAAAAAATATTTAAAACATTTACTTCATGGTCATCCTTTGGACCATGACGTTTATGACATATAGATGATATTATCTGCCTGCAAATCAGGTGAGTGGTTGTCTATAGAGGAATTATTTGTAAGTCCTGATTGACCAGAATTATTCCTTAGATAGCAAGCTCCTATGACAAGGGCTCCCCTCCCCCCATTTTGTTTCTTTACAGCAATATTAAGTGATAATCATTTTACTTCCATTAGACCACAAGCAGATTTACTTCACTTCCTCAATATCTGGTTCATGAAATGTGTGGATATAAATTAGAAGGTGAGTACATGTGTGTACATGTGTATAGAGGAATTATGGAAAATAATGACTTCCTATTCCTATCAGTAGTGCTCACCTCTCCCATTTGGTTTCTTTACAGCTATACACTATAATATGGAGATATAAATATAGATGTCACATGGAAGGATTTCATTTTACCTCTATTATACAACAGTTCTGGTATCCAAGCTCACATTCTCCAATATGTAAAATTAAACTGATTAAATCTGATTGGTTGCTATGGGCAACATCCCCACTTTTAAATTTCCCTGCAATCTCTCTTCTTAGTAAATTTAGGCCTGAACAAAAGATGTTTCAAAATGTTCACAAATTCCTTATTGTAGTATATGATATTCAAGCAGGGATGGAGGAGAAATTACAGAGAATGAAATACCCTATATATTCCCCCCCCCCCCTTTCCTGTAGAATGGTGTGAATCGGATGCCTCCATAGTCCTTGTGGTGCGGAAGGACAAAGAAGGAATTATCCACCTGTAGAGATTTCAGTCACATCCATGAGACCAGCACTCCTCAGGTAAGGGCTCAGTGTTCCCTGCCTCTGTATGCTTGAGCCCTTAGGCTCTAACCAGATTTCCAACCTGTTCCCATGTAAAATGGGTAGCAAATACTAACGTAGGGTTCTACTAACTCCCTTGCATGTGATACTANTGGTCTCACCTTGTACACATGAAAGTTTGAAGGGATAATGTATTGGATTTTTGATGTTGTGCTTGTAGCTCCAATTACAAAGGAAGCCGAGGTCTAGATCTGGTACGTTGTTATAATTTATTTCAGATNTATTTTTGCTTTTATTTGCAAATTATATAGTCAATAGGAACACAATTTAAGAAGGGTAACAATCTCATACTTTGGCTGGCATCCAGGCCCCTAGATACCGCCCTGGCAGTTTTTATATAGTTTTACACTCACACACAATATGAAAAGAACCTGATAGTTGACGGCCCACATTTTGTTAATGACAATAGTCTTTTAAACTATATGTTCTAAATCCCCAACTCGCTGAATCGCTGGAAGGGCCTCTCACCCCACCTTCCATGCGCTTTCCATCTAAGCAAATTAAACAATTCTCACAACCTCCACATGCAAGAAGTGACACTTAAAAACATCTCTTTTATATGTCTCTCCCACCCTTTAATCACTTAATCTCCCTATTTCACACAATTATCTGTACCTTGTAATATTTACAGGATGGAATTTATGCCATGGGCCGACAAGAGGTATCTCTAGGGCAGATTCACCCCTGCTATTAAACCGCATAATCTGGATATAAAACATGCATGTGTCTGAAATTTAGAACAGTCTAAATATTCATCTGACTATCAGGGTATGTCACTCATCACANATAATACAAGCCAGCACAAATACTGCCGTTGTGGAACTTTGGTCCAGGTGCTATGCAGTGATCCTTTTTTACTTCTACTTCCTATCCTACAGAATTTACTTAGAGTGGGAANAGAATGATTTTATCTATATCTTGTATGGGGGCATATGCTTTTCAAGTAAGCACCATGGACAGAGCTGTGGGTTGGCAGAAGGGCAGTGAAGTGTAATGNTTATATCAGGCAGTAGACAGATAGACAGATAAATTAAATGCAGTAAAAGAATTAGAAAACAGGGAAAAGGTCTATTTACAAAAACTATATCTAAACCAATTATGTAAAAAAAAAAAAATGAAATATTAATATGTATGCAATCTACTGCAATCCAAAATCTATTGCCATAACATTACCTATTTTAGATTGGGTATCGCCAGTATTCCTTCTATTATTATTGGGAGAACTAGGCCAACATGTAGCTGATGTGTCAGAATAGTTCTTTTACACTTTTGTGACATTTATACATACTGCCCTATTTATAATAACCACATATAGATAAAAAGAATATGGCAAGATAGCGGTCATGGAGGAGATGGAGAAAAGGGGAAAAGACAGACAAGAAAAACACCCTTAATTGTAGTTTTATATTAAAAAGATAATTTTGTAATTCTGGGCCAGATCCTATTTCACAGTTTCCCCCCATTTACCTTTGTTTGGACCACATTTCATATGCTTTTGCATTTTTGGCATAACTTGGTATTACAATATAANGTATAGGCATGACAATGCTCTGTGTACCAATCCAAATATCCAGATGAGAAGACAGGGGGGAAGACAGGCAAAGCTCCCATTTCCCTGTCCTTGGAGACTTTCGTTCCATCATAACACTGGTTGGAGCAGATATCAAAATTGAAATAGTTAAAAAGGATGGCCTGTTGAAAAGGCATTGATCATGTTACATAGGCTTTCCTGTTCTNCCCCCTAATGGCAATTTTATGCACACCCATGTATTTTAACACCTCCTCATCGCTACTACAAATTGTCTCTTTTCCAATGTGTTTAACTTAACCTCCTTGCATAATTTGATAANGGAACTTCATATTTGCATGAGTTATCAGGTTATTTCACACCCCAGCCTAATATCTAGCTTCTTAGAGTTCACGTTTAAATTTCAGTAGACATCTTTACAATTAAATTACTTTGGGGTCATGATAACTAAACACACATCACAATTGNACTTTGGGATCGACACCAAGGCCTATATTTACTAAGCAGGGAGATTGAATAGTGGGGATGTGAGCTNGAATCGGCAACATCCCCACAGTTCAATCTCCCTGCTTAGTAAATATAGGCCCAAGTGGGAACTGGGTACTTATTCCTTAAGATTATCCCATATAATATATAATTTGGAATCACCCGCTATCATCCGCTAGGGACACACACCTTGGTTTCTGCTGCATGGATAGCAATTGCATATGACCAATTTCAAGACGTTGCACAACCCTCTGCACTTCCTTTGTTTCAGGCTCTTCTGGAGTTAACAAGCTTATCATCTTCACACTTTCATTACTTTCGAATAAAAGGTTTTGTACAATCCCAATTAAGGTTGAAATGCCTGGATCCTGAATTGGATCATCAAGGACATTGTATCAGAAAATCTGCATCACATATTCCCCCAATGATCATCCTATTGTTCATCCAGTGGAGAGTTGGGATCTTTCATCCACACATAATGGTCCTGTCCAGTTATATCTGATTTTTGGAACACAGTCTTGAGGATTATTCACACCCTTACTGGTCATGTTTTGCCCTAGAACCTTTACATTTTCTCCTCAATTATCTCCCTCTGGTGCTAATTTATGTAGACAGATAAGCAATGCAGGCAAAACAATAATAGCAAAGTACTTGAAATAAAGTTCTATTCCTTTTGAATCCGAGCTATTTAGTTGAATAGTTTACATNGCAAATATGGGTTATATCACCAGCATTCAACGCAGCATGGCAGCAAATTTTTANTGTACATGTTCCCCTTTGTTTTTACTAACCAATATGCAACCCCTGATATCTAATCTTTTTGAGTTAATAAATGTAGGTCAATATGCAACACTAGTAGTTTCTCTTTTCTCTTTATAGGGATGTGAGCAATTCTTTGAAATGTGCCTCTTCCCCCTTCCCCCTCTGTCCCCATAGTTCCCACCAACCTTTATTCTATTTTTAAACTTGAAACTGCAAGTAACAAGATATCATCATTTATTATGTTTCAATATTCTGTTTTGTTTCTAAGTGTATTTTAGTGTATAAATTGGTTCCTCTGAATCTGTATCGTTTGTATGGTTGTTCCATCTTACTGCTTCATGTAATACTGCTGAAATATCAATGATAAATATAGACTAAATAAATAAATAAATAAATAGATAAATGATTATGAAAGATTATGAAACTCAGAGGTTAGATGATTACCAGGTATCTCAGACCCGTTGTGGCCCACTTTAAAGGAAAAAAGGATTTCAAACTTAAAAGAGTGTCTGAAGGTAGACACAGATTTTATGTAGTTAATTTTGAAGTATTATAGATGACCTAATACATCAAATTGTTTAAACAGAGGGCAGGAGAGTAGTTATCAGGTTTTGTCTAAGGACATTGTCTGCAAATAACGTCATTTTGTATTCTTTTAGTAGTGGCGCCAANAATATCTGTGTTAAGTCTGATGGGTCTGGTCGGGGCTTTAATACAGAGGTCAAATAAAGTACAGCCCTGATGAGTTCTATTGGTGATCTGAAAAGAACCAAAGTGTGAGCCATTAATACTGACCCTCGCTGAAGGGCAAGGGAAAGATCTCATTTTGTGCAGGCAATTTGGCCCCAGCCCTGTATNCTNNAGCAAGCATTCCATGAAAACCCANTCAACCCTATCAAAAGCTGTATCAGAATCTGTGGAAAATATGTCTAAAATATGACCTTGGTGGTATTGTGCCAGACTTTTCTTCCCATGACAAATCCTCTCTGGTCAGCATGGATGAGATCAGTTGAGTAATGTTTAAGGCAGTTCAGTATCTATTTCACAAACATCTTTAAGTCCACATTAAGCAAGGAGGCCAATAACTGGAGCACATAGAGGGGTTGGTCCTTTCCTCCCTTATGGATGTGGGATTGTGGAGAAAAATAAGAGTAAGGGGTATATTTACTAAGCAGGGAATTTGTTGGGGAATTGAAAAGTAGGGAAGTTGCCCATAGCAACCAATCAGATTCGAGCTTACATTCTCCAGTATGTAAAATGAAACAGAAAACTCGAATCTGATCAATCCCCACTTTTCAATTCCCCAGNAAATTCCCTGCTTAGTAAATATACCCCTAAGAGTAGAGTGGGGAAAGCTCAGACTTAAAGGTGATTGTTACCTGAGGGAAAAGACAGAAGGTCCTTCTCTAATTCAAAGGGAGTAAATGGAGCATCAATGACCTCTCTGGNCAGGGTTGGGAATTGAGACTGATGCAGGTACGAGTAAACTCNGTCATATGTGGCCTCCAGATCTATAGGAGAAAGATCCAAAGATAGATTATAAAGGGTAGAGTAGTACTGGAAAGCACTNGCTATATCAGAAGTAGGAGTGTGACGGAGGGTGCAGGATTTGGATTTAAGCCTTTGGATATAGGACTGCTAATATTTTTCCCAGTGTGGTTACATTTAATATAAAATATAATTGCTCCCAAGAGCTGTAGTTTTTTTTAGAGAAGGTTCTCTTTTTGGGCCTCTTTCTGTTTTTTCAGGAAGGAGTCCAGTCTAATAATTTTGTCTATAGGACACACTTATGAACTTCCAACAAAGTTTCCCACATGATTTCAGGGGTGTCATTATTGGAGATGTAATACACAATAGCTAGGGCTGGCAGTAGGTTTCCTGGCAGAGTTGATCATTAAGTCTCCAGTCTCCAGAATGGTGAAGAAGGTGTCTTCATGGAAGCAATATCCTAAGCAGAAGAGGNGGAAGTATTCAGTGGAGCAGACTGAGAGGCAGAAGCAGACAAGTAGGTAAGAACGTCACCCCGGGAAGAAGTTTTATGGTATTTGGATTTTGAGTGTTCTCTGTAGGTAGGCAGAGTCAAAAATGTAATACTAGGTCAAGAAGTAGGTAGCTTGCAGTGGCAAATGCTGTAAATATGAAGAGGTTGCTTGGGTCATGCTTCCCCTCAGAGAAAATAGACCCATGTCAGCCAGGGCACAACATCCCTTTAAATCAAGGACAGATAGAGTCCTTGAAGTGTATCTGGGCTTGAACTCCTGGAGGTGTAGTGGCCAATTAGGCAGCCCAAGTGGTGCAGGCTGAGGCAACTTGTCAGTCCAGACACCATCAAGGAGAGGCCTATCCTGAGAGGAGCAATTCCTGGCCTTCACCAAACCACCGCAGCAAGCTGTGGAATTATTCAGAAACTNAGATATAAGTATCTGGTGCAAGTGCTTATTCCATACCTCAAATGAAAGCATCTGTTCTTCTTTTTCTTCTCTTTGCTTTCTGTTTCTACAAACATGTACTGAACGATGTAATAAAAAATTATCAGCCTCCATGCACCTCAGAGCAGCTTGACAGACTTGGCAACACTCAGTTCACACACTTCCTTTCCTTACACAATCTTGTGGATCATCTTCAGTCAGGTTTTCTTTCACTCCACTGAACACTGACTAAGGTGGTAAATGACTCAATCACTGCTAAATCTAAAGGTCACTAATCACTTTTAATTCTTCTACATCTCTATGCTTCTTTTGACACTGTTGACCACTCTCCTTTCAAATGTTGCCATGGTTCTTATTTTCCAATAAGTGATGTATGGGACAATTGTTATAAGGTGCATTACGTTGCACACCCTAACTTCAGCTTTTTCAGTTAGGTTGTCGTAAATATTTTTGTACCTTAACAATATATATATTTTTGATAACATAACTTTTCTTTTTCATTGGTTTCAAAGACAAACCAACAAAGCATGTAGTAATGAAAAATGCATTATTTAAACCACAGTGCTTTGTAAACAAACCAAAATCGATTTTTAATAGATCAATAAATGAAAACAAATAATCTCATCATTGTTATACATAGTATTAAATAAAACGCTTTCGTTTAGAAACCACTCAACAGTCACCAACAGTCTCTGGAAAGTTGCAATAAGACTGTTTTGTATAAACAGTGTATAGCAAGGTAGAACTCAGTCTACGTTATGGCATGGTATATATAGATACAGTATATTAGCTNTCCCAGGTTGTTAGCCTTAGCTAGGGTCAGTTAGCAGTCATTTTCCAGTCTCCAGTCACAAGTAAATGTACATGTGTGCTAAATATAAAGGGTAAAATGAAAAGGAAAATAAATTAATAAATAATAAAATGTTAAAACATCTTTGCTGTTAGCTGTCTCTGATTAATCCAGTTTAAATGATGAGTGCACAGAAGAAATGAATTCAGATGTCTCTCATGTTAAATGATTGTTAAACGAGGGGCANTAACCCACCCTTGCTAACATCTAGAACCATTACCTGTCATTCTACTGCTCCCAAGGTTTGATGTCATAAGCCAGGAAAACACTTATTTTTAAAAAGAAAGCGAGAGAGACTCATTTATGGCACAACAGCATCTCACTACTCTCTGGTATCTGCTCTCCATATAATGTGACAGCTTGGAGAGGAGAAGCGTCTGAGCATTCTTGTAAAAACCCATTAAGGACTTTTAAACTAAAGCTTGTAATGCCCCATTTTGAAGGGCTGGGAGGATTAAGCTTCTTCCTCGTGATATGCAGAATAGCCATCAGATGAGAGGAAAGACAACGAGAACTAAAAGCTAGTAGGACGGGTATTAAAATATACATTTGCTATGCAGTAAGATAGAACTTGGTTAAAAAAATATATATATATTTGTCCAATAAAACCTGACTCTCTTGACCCTTTTTAGAGCNATGTTACCGTCATATAGAATGTAGACATTTTCTATTACAGAAATGTTATCAAGGTCAGCAGGGGCTTAAAAATAATTGCTAGGCCATCTTGTCTTAAGCTAGGTACACACGGTAAGATAAATTGTATCCAATCGAAAGATTTTTTAAGAGTGGGAAAAACCATGGTGAATTGTAGGGGGGGTAAAATGAATGTTAGTGTTTGCATGCAGGGAGAATACTTTATTNTTGCATNTTGCACACAGATACTGACCAGNGTTACTGTTACACTGTTATTACACTTGTGCTGGAAACATCATCTCTCACCTGTAATACTGATTGCAATTAATTCAATTTGCCTCCTCTGCAATTCAACATAGTTTTGCCCACTCTTGAAAAATCTTTCGATTGGACACAATTTATCTTACCGTGTGTACCTAGCTTTATGCAACAATGACTTCATATACGAGTCTGGGACCTTAGTGTATTTTGGACACGTCATCACATACTGAAGTACAGCTATTATTTATAGAATTTATATGTACACAAGCAAAATGTCTATGATACACATTTATATGTTAAACAGTCTAAATGTTTTCTACTGATTCTCTGCTCTATGATTGTTAGCAAATCACAATCCATTATAGTTTAATCTAATATTTCATAATGATAAAAACATCTTGTTTATTGTCAGAATACTCTCTAATAGGTAGTAAATTGCAACTACATATACAGTGGTTTCTTCTGTGGAAAGAATAGTAACAATTAGGATATATTGGTACATGTTGTCATATAAAGTTGACCAAGCAAGTTGCTTCCAATGTGCTATTAACAGTTTAAATCTATAAACATAATCCACTTCAGTTTACCCGTAGTCACTTTACTTGAAAAAAAAATCAGTTTCCTAAAATCCAGATCTGTTATGTATTTGTACATTGCAAAAAAGTGCAATACACAAAATCAAGCATTCTTGTGCATTATTAATAAATGTCACATTTTCCATATAAAATATCTTTAATTACAACCACACCTACAGGCCTTGTTAACCCTTGTTAATTGTAGTCATCCGAATTATATTACACAGTAATGTCATTAGATGACAAACCAATATAATATAGGCCNTAAACGGAAGCAGCTATGTTACCCTAATTATTGGCATCATCATCTCTACCGCCACCGGACTCCCCTGTCCCCCACACTGCTGTACAGGCTCACAAGAATCATGATCCGGTACAATGGTATAAAAACTGTAAATACAGTGCACGTTTTACATTCTCTTTCCTGCCACTCGGATTCTTTTTATTTTGTGCCCAGTAGAGGGATTCATTTGTAACAATACATCTGTTTTCAGAATATCCATTTTGCATACATACTGATGTGTGAAACACAACTGCTTACATATAATTTTAATAATAAGGTCACCATAAGTATCTCTTAAGCAATAAAGAAGGACTAAAAACATGACTGCTCCCATTCCTGGTTATGGGATATTGTCCAGGTTACGGTCATCTTAAGGCATTACTGTCCTCGCACAAGCAGGCATTCCACTAGACTCCTGATTTTCATGCATTCCCTGAAAGATCCTCTATTCAGACAAACTTAGCAAATTCTTTAAACTCATTTTAATTATCCTGTAACCTTTTGTCAACCTTTATCTTCCCATGGAACTCTTCCTTTCGTACTCTAAGCTACTCCAGACTCCAAACCAGTATTGCTACATGACTGGATCATACAGATCACTGAGCACCTTTACCCAATATCCAACCCTACTGTCCTGGACTCTCTCCTATATGCAGTCTATCTGTAATTACCAGATTGACCCAAGTCTAAAACATCGTATTACTAATTCTGTTCAGCATTACCATTTCACGTATAATTCATAAAATGACATGCAAATATCTAATACAGATGTCATACAATATAAGTAGTACTTGCATACTACAAATTCCTTACTTCCAAAATATATATGGCTTTGTATTTACATGAAACTCAGCTGGCCCATCTCTCCTAAAGCTGGAGTGTCCCAGCCATGTGGAATCTCTACCCTCAGGGTTGGAATTTGTTTTGGGCAGGAAGTTTGTGTTTTTGGTAAAATGTTAACAACAAACAGCGTAGGGCACTCACTATGTCAGCTATAAACATGAGTTTTATCACATGGAATGCTACAGTCATTTATAAGGTTACAGACCTGAGATACACTGAAACATGTGTACCCGTATCCTCTATGCCGAGTGCTATTATAGAAACTTGGTTGAAAGTAGTCATGTAATATTTCATAATTAGTGCCACCCACATAGAAAAATAAGTCATGTTGCTTAGGTGAAAAATAAAATCTTTTGCTGCATGTTTCATTATGATTGTGAATTTTTTTTTTTTTTTTAATCAATGCTTACCGGTATTTAAAAATCATTATTTGAAACAAAAACAATGGACTGGACCCAGGCATTGACCTGTGCTGTACTCTGCTCTCCGAGCACATTAGCATCAGAGATTTAAGGCTGCATCCCCAATGTTTCCACACTCCCATAGGCAGGTTAGTCCTGACATGGAAGGGAGTTCCAGGTCTCTACCTTATATTTCCAGACTATTATACCATGTACGTTTTTATGTGAGGACAGTGTGAAAGTATGGGTAGTATAAACATTGAAACATGCAGTCATTGTATTATTTAAACACATTCCGTCTCCCTTTCCTCTCTCTCTCTGTATACTGTAAGTATATACGGTAAATATATAATTATGTCTTTTTTTATCACCCTAAGAAACTAATTAAATTGTAGAATATAATATGGTAAGATAATTGAAGTTAGACTTTGCAAACACAGATACATCTAAAGATATTCCTTTTACCCTTACTATATAGAAGTCTAATGCATTTTATCTAAGCAAATCCATCAAATAATTTTATTTATAGGATTCCTTGATTTCTATAAGGCAAATCTAATACCTCATTCACATTGCCAACCTGGCAAGAATCCTGCTTTTTGAAGTCAGATAACTTACCAGCCTTCTTCAGCGATCGTTGACACTGCTGCACAGACCCTGCATTTTCCTGCAGTAAGGNTTTTTTCTACAAATTTTTTTTTTTAACCCCATAAAATCCTGAGATGGCTCATTCACCCTGCAGACGACCTGGGTCAGACCCAGAATAACCCTGCATTATTCCCGGATCAAGAGGCCCAGGATGTTTCATGGACTGTTCGCACTGTGCCTTTACCAGGTGGTCCGAGCATGACCTGGAAATAACCCGGGTTTTTTACACAGTGTGGATAAGGTATGGAGGAGGCATAAGGGAAACTGAATATTTAATTACAACGTATTTCTATACAAAAAATATATCCTAGAGATTATGGCAAGTTAATAAAGACATTGGCACACAAGACGATAACATCTAAGCAAATACCATCATATCATGTTCAAATCAAAATCAGGAATATTTTTAAGACCGATATTAGGGTTCAGGGCAAGAATAACAATAGGGCTAATGGGACTACAGGCCTCCATTGTCAAAGTGCTATAGATTATGATATCAGTGGGATGAAAGGGCATACTGTAATGAAGAAGGGCAGAATGTGATTACGTGGCCCACATATAACTGACCATAACCCACAAAATTGGTCACACTGATGCATCACTGGCCACTCCAATGAGCCTCTCATAATTTTCACTCCCAGTCCCACATGGCTATTAATCTGGCCCTGGTTTAGGTGACTAGAAGCACCAGTTTAGTATAAAGGAAAGCCAGGCCAATGATGGACAGAGTTGAAGAAATTCTGAAATTCTAGTAAGAAGTTCTAGAAAGAAACGTATCATAGTACACAACATGATTCTGATACTTTGCTGCCAGACACCACATCAACCAGGTTTAAATATTTACTTAACATCATCAGTTGTATNATCTGTGTATTAAATTATAGACTCATATGCACCTACAACTGACAACTGTGGGTGGAAAATGAGTAACCCATTTCTCGGTAGTAACATGACTTGATTTGCTCAATCTGTCAATTTGCAATCAAAATAATGTGAAGCATGTCATAGGGTCGGCATGAAAGTAACAGCTAAGCGTCTAAACAGCCAGAGTCTTTGACTTTTGAAAGGGAAGGGCTTTTCATTACAGGGAATATCAGGCCACGTTACAACAAAAAAGAGTAAAAAATAACTGCTCAGTGTAGACTGTGAATTTTATTTAATAATAATAGAATATAAGTAGCTGGGACAATATAACCTAAGTGTTTTACAGTAGACTGGCTAAATGTATATATAAAATACATACATATATTATATATGAGTTTAAGCTGTTATAGATTATCAGTGTTCAGGAAGAATGAGATATTATGCATGTAGATAGAAACGTCTCCTGGATTGGAAATGAAATTATGAAATGGACATAATAAAAACACTTGGGGATAGATTTAATAAATTGCGGAACAATAACAATTGCAACCAATCAGATTCTTGCTCTCATTTTCCTAGTACATACAGCTAAAATCTGATTGGTTGCTGTTCTGCAGTTCAGTAAATTTAGCCCTATAAAGATGTCCCCATATAAAGAACATATTTTGAAAATATTCTAGTTACAACATTGCTATAATAGTACCGCAAGCTTTGAAAATGTGTAGCTGCAGTCATTGTACAATTACATTGCCTGAAATTCCACATCATGATGTCTGAAGAAGCACACATTGTATGTGCACATCTTACTGATTCCTTTTTTGGTGCGAAGTATAAATTATGTTTTAAGAAAATCGCCCCGACACCACTCTAGGCAGTTCCATCTTACTCAGTCTTACACTGGCTAGCCACCCCCAAGCTGAGGTGAGTGTTACACCTTGTGAGGTCTGTGTTGTGTAAGATGGAGATGTCAGAGCAAGTGCCTGGAGGGGGGAATGAGGTCTGTCACTCAGGATAATCTCTCTCTCGCCCTCTTTCTCACTTCTCTCCTCTTCTCATGCCTGCCCTGGGCTACTCATGTTCTTCTTTCTGTCTGTGAAATGGCGCAACCAAAGGAAAGGTGGGAGCGATTAGAAAGGCGTTTCAGCAGATACTAAAAGGTTTACGTAGTTACGCATAAGAGTGATGAGGTTTCTTTACCCTTCTCATGCCGACAGCAAACAAAGGTTTTTTAACTCTACATAAAAATATAAAATAGTATTCCTTTCTGCAGCACTGTGGCATAAGACCTTTCTAATGCCACAGGACCTTACATATGGCATTTGAAAAGGGCATCATCCAGCAATTGTCTGCCTAAAGATCACACCGAATTCTAGCAATTAAAATTCGGTCAAATGACCAGTGCAGGGTTATATTTGAGAATAAATGAATGAATGAATGAATAAATTATTTGATAAAAAATGGAATTGGAAAACCAATAATATTAATAAAAGCATGGTTCAATTTGTCATTCAATTTGTTTTGCCATTCAAAAAAATATAAATCATGAGAAATAGAAAAATAGGGGTATTCTGGGGGGAAATATAAAATTCAACAATCGGGGCTCATTGGAGCCTATAAAACCCCCCCTCAACCTACTTCCATAGCTACAGTGATTTGGAGGTACATAGTTTGGTGGCTCAGGACAATGTGCTGGAGATGGAGGAGAGCAGTAGAAAGACCATTCATTGGCAGTACCAGGGTCCACACAGATTCTTCCATAGATGTTTACTTGAGAGCTGGAGGTTGTTTAGATGTTTAAGACTGTCTAATATACTCATACAAGCCTTTGAGCTATTCATATCATGCAATAATCAGTTTCTGGACTGCACAAATCTGTACTCTTTACATATATTGACGAAATACCACATCAAGCCTTCTGTTCACGTCCCTGAGAGCTGTTATATAGTAAATTTGAGCCAACGCATTGAGCCAACTAGGGGTGTTATTTTTTTTAGTTTGCAAACTGGATCAATCTATCGAATGTAAGTTAAATAACACATTATTTGATATAATAGAAAGATCAGTGTAGTCAAATCTTTGAATGTTTTATGTGAGGCTTAAAACTGATCTTTATACATTAATCTGTAACAGTGTTTGAGACCATTAGCACTATTTCTAGCATCCTATCTCCAACTATCCTGGGAAAGTGGACAAGTAATTGCTGCCTGTCTCATACACATACCACCTTCTCATCACATGTGCTGGTCAATTTGGCAGTGATCACAACTAGGTTTAATCCGTTGACCTGGAAGTAAAGGGATAAGTATATTGGTGCTAATTACGCGTATAAGTACAAATCAGAGGACTGATCACTGGAAGGGATATGTGAAGTGGGGCTTCTTTGTACTAGATTAAAGGGGATGTAACAACAATAACGTCTTGCTATTGAAAACCATGTTAACGTTGTCTACCTAACAATAAAAATATTAATTAAATCATCTATTATACTAAAGAATAGTTTGAAACAGTATAAAAGATGGCTATTACAAACACACATTGATAAGCACTGAGAAATGAGGACTGAAATACAAACAGCAAAGTGTAACATGAAATTACAGCATAGAACAGATATAGTTAATCATTTACAGTCCAGGCATTGTGAAACTACAACCCCCAGCATGCTCCGACAGAACAGGCATAGCTGATACTTGGCCAAGTATGATGGGAGTTGTACTGCATGTTTCCTATTCCTGGTCACAACTGTTACATGATGGTTTAACTATTATATTCAAGAATTCCACAAACTATGGACGGATCCAGACTACTGCAAGCCTTGCGATGGGAAAAATAATGTGCCTTTACGAAAGTGGAAAATTGCTGCATAAATACAGGGAGACCATTCCCCTTGCGTACAGGAATCAGCATTATGACCCCAACTATACGTTTTCTACATCTTCCTTACTTAGAATCAGAGCTGCGTGGAAAGCAAGATACTGTAGTACGTAAGAGCCCACTCCTTGCCCGCTCACTGGCTACCGTACATACACTTTGTATGTAAAGTGCCCCATCCCACCCATCCAACAGAGGGCCAGATTTACACTCTCATGGGCAAAACCATGATGAATTGCAGGGAGGTATAATNAATGTTAGTGTGTGCATGAAGGGAGAATACTTTATTGTTGCATGTTGCACACAGATACTGACCAGCGTTACTGTTACACTGTTATTAGACTTGTGCTGGGGAAAAAATCATCTCTTACATGTAATACTGATTGCGACTAATTCAATTTTCCTCCCCTGAAATTCATCATGGTTTTACCCACTCTTGAAAAATCTATCTTATAGTGTATACCCAGCTTTAGTCATGAGTATAAATCATGAGATTGTAAATCTGAGTCTGGCCCAGAGCGAGGAACCTTTGCAGCAAGCCTAGATCCGGTTCTATATAAGAGTTCTGTGACTTAAAACAGGTAACTCCAACACAGTATTTCTCTGTAGCCAATTATTTTGTAATAATCTTCCATAAGCTTTTATATAATGGAAGATCTATGTGGTTATTCGGAATATGACAGCGTGTGCATTATATAGAATATGCAATTTGAACTCTGAATTAAAATAATGAGACCACTAAGTGACATGGGATTAGTAGGCTTTTTGTATTTCTGTGTCAATCATGGAGAACTGAATTTATTTCTTACAAAATGATTTTTGTATAATAGCTGTAGCTGGAATTTGGACATAACAGCTTGACATTGAATAATTTTTTTGCATTGGGATGTATGTGGGAGTTCCAGATATAGGAATGACCCCGAGGCATTTGCATGCCCAGCGATCGGTAACTCTTTTATCCTATTTACAATACACAATCACTTTTAAAACATTAAGTCCCCTGCGTCCGCCCCAAGGCTGTTGTGACTACATAAACGCCCCCCATCCCTCCTCCCCTTAGCATCGGTGTCCAAATTCGTACCCGCCGGCTCAGTCCATGACATGTTACAATTCCCATCCCTGTGACACACCTGCCCAAAAATCCACTGCCTCTGGCATGGGGGGTTAATTGGGAAAGCGGGGGGGGTGACAGACGCTGATCTCTCTGAAATGGTGGAGGTTGTAACATGCTCTGATCTATCTGTGAGGGGAAGGTGACAAGTTCCCATCTATACTTAAAAGAAGGTAGGAAAAAAATCCACAAAAAAAGACCAAAAGAGAACAGCATTTATTTCATAAATTCACTAGACCATCATCAAAACTAGACAGACCTAGATACTTTGTGCAATTATATATATATATATATATATATATATACACACACACAAATAGCGAGTTACGAGTGGCCAAAGAATATTACAGGACTTATAAAGCCAATCACTCTATTTAAGGTATTCAGCCAGAAAACGCTAAACTGATTTAACAGAATGAGCTTACATGTCATGGAGGGCGGAACGTGACTGGATATAATCAGATCACATGACCCAATCCCTGTTCTTCTTCTCACCATCATCTCTGTAAAGGGGGTAATCTAAGGAATTTAAACTATGGATTGGGGGTAAAATATTTACTTATACTCTATGGACCGGATCCAAACTCCCATATAGCATTAGCATACATTCTGTGAGATATGGGGTGGGAAGCAATTTAAATGTTACATTAAAGGCTTAGCTAAGCTCTTACGCATGATCCTCCTCTCCATGCAAGCTGCTAAGGTACTGGGTTTTTAAATGATGTGCATGCAAGGGGAGATTCTATTCCCTGGAAATAGACTCATGAGCAGGTGTTATTAAGTCTGGATAGAGTCCAGCAACCTTGAAATTCTTTTTGCAACACCACACAAACAGTTATATTATGCCCCATCTATCAGCTATCTAGCTGCTTATGTATATTGTACATTCTCTGTTACATCTGATGTATCTGTTTGCAACTGTATTACAGCATATATCTGAACAGTTATATTATTTATTTATTATTCTATTTTAGAATATTATTCTAACGTAATTATTTGTACCTTTCTGGGGGCGGGTATTCGCTCGTTTGAAAGAAAGGCAGCCTTGACTTTACTAAAATACAAATGCTACTGGGAGAATGTGATTTGGGCAATGAGACAAAGCAACAGTCACTTGTCCCATCTAGTTTGCCAGTTGTGCATTTAAAACTATATGTCAACGGGATATTGATGCAAAAACCTGACTAAAAAAAGTATCCTATGAAATAGGGAGAAAATATTTATACCAGGGTTGCCGACTCTCCTGGTGTTTCCTTGAAAGTTACAGCCATGGATGGGGCTTGATAACATCAAGTCCTGTTCATCCATAGCAGAAGGTATGCTTTTCCCATTCAGGGGGTGGTGCTTCAAGTGAGATTTACATAAATGACGCACTCTTCCGCCCGGCTCTGTCGAAACCCTGACCCTTTTGCAGCGGCAATCGAGGCAACATTTTGTAGAATTCTTGTAGGGATCCTTTATGGCCACAGAGAGTGATGAGACACCTTGCACAGAGCATGTACAAAAGTGGGGCATGGGGAGATAATAAGATAAATAAGTCCTTACACATGATCCTCTGTTCTGTAAAAGCTGGGTCCACAACAGAAATCTTAAGGTGGGGTTCTGAGCTCGTCCTTCCTGAGACATCTGGAACAGATTTCATAGGAAGAATGTGCCAAACTACCTGTGCACAGGTTCAGAAAACACATTGAGAACTACAGAAATCACTTGATTGCAGAGATTGTCGCAAAGACAAAGAAAATACTTTTTCCAACTATCTGTGGATACTGGGAGAATTCTTTGAGTGTCCCGGAAATTCTGAGGCAGTTGGAAACCCATCATGTCATAAACCAATGTTGCCCATCTATACATGTTCTCAGAGCCGGCCCTAGGCATGGGCCATATAGACGTGTTGATATTGTAAATTATAGCTCTATCACTAAATAAAAATGCTTTAGTGACAGTGAGATCACTGCATATCCCTATAAAGAATAATGGATCTTGAGAAATTGAGAAATATATGGATGACAATATATATATATATATATATTACAGGGCAATAAATAGAACAAATGCCCTGCATGTTCTTCTTATATATGTTTCAGTTAATGTGCAGAATCAGTAAATGTGCACTTATCTCCTGGGCCCTAGTGCAGAGAAGACCAAGTACCCGAAGCAGAAAACTGATGCTCCCTGCGATTTTAGCTGTGGTTCTCGGCGAAACGAAGGATTTGATTTACAAGCTTGGCACTGAAATAGGCGTTTTGAAAGCAATCGCACGCGAAATATGATTTTGGCGCTTGCAGAGAAAGGGTTTTTACTGAAAGAGGGCGTCCGGGGCAAGGTTTCAGAAGACGCGGTCGCAGTTTGAGTTTTTCAAACTAATTTCTCAGCCTTCTCTACACTTTAACTGGTGCCCAGCAAGAAATGGAAGACGTTTTCTGCACTTTAAGTGATACCCCAATTAATATGCACATTACCTAGGTAATCTGCACATTAACTGGTTTCTGCACTTTAACTGTAACATATATATTTAATCTGTATATATCAGGGTTACAACTTTTGCAAATGAATATCAGTGAAAATGTGATAGCATTAACAAGGCGCTACATAAAAGTGGTGTACCTTGGACCACAAAAGGGGTGTATTCTGTTGATAGCTCCACCTACATGGGTGTCTCGGCCATGAGAACTATTTCACAAACAATAGCAGTATTAGTATTTGTTTGTTAAACTGTCAGTAAATAAACGTTAAATATTTATTGTGAATGTTATAAATAGTGAATGTTATAAATAGGGTCCACTTGTTTATCCATATAGAAATAGGACAACCTATGAATTCTGTCATCATAACACAACGTTCTCTTGAACGGACTCAGCATCAGGGAGATTGGCCAACACTTCAGGGAGTCCGGGACATCAGTTTACAATTATCAGTCTCACTTAACAATTCTTTTATAACAGTGAAATCTGTATTACCTTTTTCTAATACTATTATCATTAAAGGCCATTATGACTGCTTTCAGGGCATGAAAAGCCTCAGAAACACAAGTTACCTTAAATAATTCCACAGCCTGTAGCTATGGAAAGCAAGAGATTTCCTGTTGCTATGACAACGGCCTTAAAGAACCCTGCGTGGTATAAGACTATAGCAAATTCCAATGGGCTGTCAGCGGAAGGATTTGTTTTTTAAATAATAATACTTATAAAATAAAATCATCATATTACAGCATGTGCTTGTGATACTCTCATCGGGAGTTCGATCAGGCACTGAAGAGGGCAGCCCAGCATCACGCAGGGACCTGGCGGAAGCAGGAACTGATGACGTGTGCGGGGCACAGTGGAACACGACTGAGGTGTAAGCAGCTGATTGCCTATCAATAAGTAATCAATTGCCGAGCTGTCACTGCTGGTAACAGGCTGGCGCAGGAGCCATGGAGGCTCTTTACCATCAGAGTAACAAGTGAGTGTGCTCATAGGAATGCTGGCTCTATGGAACATATTTCCCGCTGCCAGCGTGTCTGTGTCACTGTNTTAGCATCTATCTATATGGCCATACATTAAGCTGCCTGCTCCTAGTGTCATTAGGNCCTCTGAACTTTGTACACTGCCACATAACAAGACTAGACTGCTGTAACCCCTGCCAGCCTAGGCACATTGAAACTGTCTATACCCATATATAATATAATAATGATAAATCTCCACATATGAAGATATAGCTGCCCTATATTGCATTGTGTGGAAAAGACATGGGTCTCAATGTGACCGGCTCAGAATCTCATTATGGTCCCAACACATTCATTTATACAACTTACATAGAAACTTTGCTATAGGTTAATTAATCCTTATCTATGTCAATGTATTACTTACTATTTTGGGTATCCACAGTATGTTATATTATACTGCATATTTGTGTCTTCTCAATGGCACTGATAAATGTGCGAACTATGTGCATTACCCGGTATAGTGAAATAAAATAAATTCTGCCAATGAAACGTTGTGTGTATTATTAATCAGCATTGTTATGTCTTCTTAGACATGTCCATGAAGTGCAGTCTCATATGGGGCGATTGGAAACATGTGACAAACAGTCTGTGCACCGTAAGTACAGTAATAAGGCATTATTTGAAACAGGACCTTGAGGAACAATTATAATATTAACCCTAATATCCTGATTTATGAACTAAAGTGTGAAAACATTTAAAACATTACACCCGGAAGCCATTGTGAAAGCTATCAGTATTAACGTTAAGATGTGTTATCTGAAGTCGAAATAATAGTTTTTTTGGAAAGTATATGCAAAAGTAAAGCATTCTTAGTATTTAAAAAATAAAATGTATTTGACACAGTCTGCTTTATTTTAATAAACTGCATATTTACTCCATTATTATTATTGCGATTATTATTATCATCACTGTTATTAATATTATTAATATTGAGCCAGATTCAGAGCACTGCAAGTCCTACATTCAGATATTCACATTAGGCAGATACAGGAATAGTGGTTTGTTGGGAAATGCACATGGTTTCCGCATGTGCATAAAAGTGGAACAGTTTGGAAACCTGGATAGTAGTATATAAGGGCCAGTCCTCTGTTTACTACTGCTGTCCCACCCACACCTTCTGTGTGTATTATCTCTTCCTGCCCCACCACGTAAAGAAGGACCTATACGGTAATCTGAACCATAACAAAGTCTGGATCCAGTTCATTATTCCAGGACTAGATCCAGTCTTGCAGTGCAGATAAAGCTAGACTACTCCTCCAGCATACACAGATGTACATTTGCTGAGCAGTTGTCACACAAAATGGGGACAATTTAGAAGTTTGGATTTAGTGGAGTGGATTTTTTTTTATTGTTTTACATTTATAATGAAAGTATTTTAAGTTGAATCTTTTAAACATCCATTCAATTATATAATTACATATTTCTTATGTGTCCTATTTGGCATAATTAAGAAATCCTTTGATGGCAATATCAGTTCTTCTGATCATTGTTTCTTACCAGTAATCGAGAATGAAATCCAAGCAAAAATAGACCAGATCTTTAGTAACTTGGAACGCCTGGAGATCTTGTCTAGCAAAGAACCTCCAAGCAAGCGGCAAAATGCCAAACTGTAAGTATTCAGGATCTCTGTATTATATTGTTACTAAATGTCGTTTTCTCTGCTTGAAGGCATTGTCGTTAAAGGACATATCCACTTTNAGACATGTTCAGTTTCACCCAGTNTAGAGTTTACAACATTGCTGTGTANNGTCAGACCTTACAACTACCTCACTTAGATGATGTCATTATAAAACATCCTGGGGTTACCAAGCCTCCCTCTTATATTTATCCTCCTGTGGGTCCAGACAGTTTAATAGCCCCGCTAGCATTGTCTNGTTTAAAGTGAATTCAGACATTCTTACCTGCTTTATGTTGACATGCTACTTGACCGAACTATGCCCTATAATCATCAAATTAATTTATACTAATTTACCAACTACCATCATGCCCTGTGAAGAATATACAGAAAAGGGGTTAAAAAATAATGTACATTCTCTAACAATGAAACGGAAGCAAAAATAATTTCTTTCCCAATCGCTGGTTCATTGCTCCTAATTATTTTTTTATGGTTTCAAAGAATAAAAAGTCCCAGATCCTATCTCCTGCTATAACCTGAACTTCAAAAAAGGTACAAATATTACCGAATAATAATTGACTAAAGATGTGGGGAGGTAAGGAATGAGAACTTGCATACTTGTGATGTTGGCATGTAGACTCCCCCCTCCTTGGATTCCACACACACCCCCAGGGCGTTTTTGGGAAGCTTTTAATTGAGGCAGGTCAGTAAAAGGGCACAGAACAGGTTTCCTGTGTATGGCTTTGTGATAGAAATTCAAGTTTCCATATTGAGAAGGAATATACCTTAGTTAACCATAAATGTACCAAATCAAAACTCTTGATCTAGTAAGAGGGAAGGGTATATGTCAGTAAAGTATTCAATTGGTTACCTGCTTACATGTAGTTGCATAGTATCGCTTATACCCAATATCTTTTTTAGCCTTTTGTAAGAAGTAAAACTTGCATTGTGTACTGTGTGTTTAGTAACACAATACTGTGANATTACCTCTGTTCACTAATATCTCATCCTTTTTTACCCTGTTACTGGTAGTCGTGTAGACCAGCTGAAATATGATGTCCAACATCTTCAGACTGCATTAAGNAACTTCCAGCATCGACGCTATGCCCGAGAGCAACAGGAAAGAGACAGAGAGGAGTTACTGACACGTAGTTACACCACAAATGTATGTCTTAATTNATTGTTTTAAGATACAATACGCTTTCTGTATATAATAGGGTAGTTATTTATTACGATTTTACGCTTACCAGTAATTGTTTTTTTTTTATTTTTATTGACATTCATTTATTAAATGTAAAGCATAACCAGTGGGGTCACCCCTTCCCAATTTCTCACNCAGGATTCAGAGACCTCAATTCATATTGATGAAACCCTTCAATTTAATACATCCCTCCGTAACACCCACCAAGGGATAGACGATCTTCTGGGGAGTGGGACCAGTGTACTGGAAGGGCTGAGGGACCAAAGGAAGACTTTAAAGGTGGGGAAATCCAAGGGCCAGGATGAAGTTTGGGGAATGGATTTACCCAGGAAACTGACAACCAGTAAATTAAACCCAATTTTCATTTGTCCAAAACACTGATATTTAGATTGTTCACATTCTTCATTGATGTGTTTGGGACGAATATGGCAGGCGGTAGCTGCTTTATGAATCCAGTTCATCTTTCCAAAGAGTCTGCTAACTTGAACATTCATTCCATGTTGCAAAAATGAATGTTTATGTTCTACTCTTGTTCTACTGATGCTCTACCAATGGTGTTAATTGTGTAAAAAGAATTCTGCATAGTATAGAATACATACGCCTAGATTTACTAAAAGCTGGAAAGGAAAAGTAGCTATGTTGGCCATGGAAACCAATCAGATTCTAGCTCTCACGTTTCTATAACATACGAAAGAATGTCAGCTAGTATCTGACTGTTTGCTATAGGCAACATCTCCACTTTGATATTCCCTGAAGTTTAGTAAATATTATATTTATCATGTACATTTTGCTTTAACTTTATAGTAGCTATACCTACCGTCTCAAAGTCTATTTTGATTATATTTCTTCATGATTTATTTGTTTACTTTTTCTCCCCTGTTTCCTGTGCTTCTCTTCTATGTACAACATACATGTGTATTGTATCCTGTTATTATGTTCATAAACCAACTTTTCTTTCCTTTTTCCCTTTCATATCCATAGGGTACTCAGAAGAAGATTCTAGATGTTGCAAACATGCTGGGTCTCTCCAATACAGTCATGCGGTTGATTGAGAAAAGAGCATTTCAGGATAAGGCTATCATGATTGGAGGGATGATACTGACCTGNGTCCTCATGATTCTGGTCATCAAGTATCTAACATGAGAGAGCATAAGTGTTCCACCTGGACTNTTCCCCAGCCTCATCTCCTTCTCTGCTTTCCTGTCTCAGTTACTGTGAAATCCCAGTCGGTGAAGACAGAGACACAAGGAAATGTTACTAAAGAGATAAGAAAATGGACTTTTAAGAAGTGTNGCAGCTGCTCTTAAATATATTTAATACTTTCTCTTACTAAACTGCACATTGTCTAATAAAATCTAGTGCGTTGTGTAGCACAGGGCCACATGCTTGTTAGTGAGTGTATATTGTGAATGGAAGTAGTAGAGGAGCAAGTGCAGCAGAATGGGTTACGAAAAACTGGCAGTAAAAGAGTAATCAAGGGTACGGATATTGCCCTCTAGGGGCCCTGTACAGAATGAGGTTTGTTTATTGATATGACAAAAGTCCATCATCAGAGCAATAGCTTGAAATGGTAATGGAAATGNTAATATGCAGCATCATTTAATGAGCAGTTCTTAATATAAATGACATGTTTCTCATTACATTGTGTTATAATTTGTGGTCTTGGGTATGGCGGAAGACCCCTGTGTCTCCCAATATAATCCATTCAAGATTTGGAATACCGTCTTATGTGTGACAAACCGAGGGCAGGATTTTACCAGGTCTAAACAGTCNGACTATATATCTAGGTGTTTCATTTCAGATATCTTAACATTACATACATTACAGTACAGATCACAGACTTGCAAGGCTTCTCCACCAGCAATAATTGTTATACCTTGTAATATATAAACAAGGAATATTGGTTACATATTACACATCCTAGTACATAAGTACATACAATAATTTGGACTGGCAGCTCAGTGGTTAAAGCTACTAGTTCTCAGCCAGCGTGGTATGTCAGGGCTGGGATAAGGCATAGGACACAGCTGTACATCTGTCGATTGATTTATGTTACAGAGAGAGAGAAACTCATCAGAGCGCACAGTATATACGGGCACGAATCTAGAACCCTTATTTATACTGTCAGATTTGGCTCTACATTGAAGGGAAGTGAGCAATGTGTGTGTCTGTAATACTAGTACCATTTCAGTTTCTGGAATGTGATATTATATCTATATGAGCCTAATTTATCCTCCATAGATTATGAAATATTTCATTTCACAGAACTGTTCTGTTCCTCCTAATGGGTGTGTGTAAAGTATTGTGATGTGTAGTCTCGGGTAAATGATAATTAATGTTCCTTTATATCACCAGACAACACAAAATATGATAAACTCTGCTGTGGTCACACTGCTCCCTCTAGTGATTTTTATAAGGTGCTACCATTTTCTTACAGGTACTATTAGGATTCCAATTCCCAAGAGGCTCACATTGAAATGGACACAGTACAAAGAATTAGAATTGAAAGTGAAACTTCAAAGTATACACAAACAAGATATTATTCCATTTGCCTGTTTATTGAGGGTTGGAAAGACAATGCTATANTGCCCTAATAGAATATACATATTATTATGCAAGCTTTTTACAATTTACAAATAGGATAACACACCCCTACTAGTATGAATGGATCTGGGGTCTGATCCAGAGTTGCTCTTACACCTTTTTTTTAGGTGCAAGTGTAGAGCTGAGCAAATCCATATTTCAATGTGAGGGGTGCAAATGAATTCATTAAAATNATGTATTTTATTGCATGCAAACCTGCAAGTAGTTGCTATGGCTCACAAACTCACTCATCAGTTTGGCTACNTATAACCTCCAGTGTTCAGGATCAGTTATTAATGGTTAATANTATTAATGTTACTATGACATACATTATCTTAAATTCATTAGAAGATATTGTCAGCGGCATCAGTAAATAGGTAATGTGTAGAAGTGCTACTAGTGGGTTGCAGTAAGAAGGGTGTCCAGGGCTTCCAGTCAGCAGCAGAATGGAAAAAGCACGAGAGCGGAAGGGAGACACACAGAGCAGACAGTGGACAGATTGATAGACACAGTGTTTTGGCTGATTGTTCTGCATTGGGAGTGTAGGCGGTGTCCACAGTGACACGCAAGGTTCTCATTCCCAGCTCACTGCCAAAGACCACTGCGATATTTCTCCTTGTCTTTCAGTGTCTGCCCAGAGTCAAGGACAATCTGAGCCTCTGAGCAACATCAACAACAGCCAGGATACACCTGCCCAGCCTCCTCCAGCCATAACATCCAGGAGGGGGGAGCATGGGGAGGACTAAGAAATAACGCTGGACCAGATTCACATCTTTAGGCACTAATGAGTTANTTAAGAGTGGGCAAAACCAAGTTGAATTGCAGGGGAGGTAAAAATGTATGTTATTGTTTGCATGNNGGGAGAATANTTTCCACTAACTGGGGGCTGCAACGTGCCAGGTGACAGCAGTGCCAACCTATGCCCACCAAAGGGGCTATAGTGAACACNTGTCCCTGGTTAGACTCTGCNCCCCAGGAGGTGGACCAGGGAATCAGAACAGTACCCAGTCTCCACTTCAGCCCCTTGTCAGCGTCAAGCCTCCATATCTGCCCCTGATTTCTATTTCTTGCTTCTGGAGGATCTTGGGACCTGATTCAAAGTTGCGACTACACCAGCAACTATAACTCTTTCACACACAGTAACTGCCGGCTTTTCTGACCGCAACGATCGCTGCGTATATACATTAGCAGAGACAGAGCATCCGGAGCCTCTGCACTTCTCAGCTTAGTGCANGGATGAGGGGCNTATGGGCATATGAATCTTGAGTACCTTGTGGCCGCACGCTGCATCCGTCAGAAACTCAGAATCAGGCCCTTGGAGGCTAGAAGGACATGGCAGTANGAGTCGCAGAGATTGATGTGAATTAATGCTAATCATTAGGCCAAACCCCTGCCTATCACTACAGAAATCCATTTTGTCACTAAGGATAGGANGGGCTGTCAGGAGTCAGGGTATTGCAACACTTAGGTTAGTAAAAATAAAACCCACTGACAAATAGATGTTGTAGCCAGTTTGAATAATGACACACCATTGTTTCCCCTGTTATCATTAGTTGCAACTTTCATTTATAAAAATAGGCATTTCTAATGCTGAATAAAACTACCATCTCCCTGATTATGAGTAATTACACAAACTAGTTTTGTCCAGTATTTAAAATTGCACACAGTACTTTANTAACGTATAATTTATTAACTTATAATTACAGTATCTTTATCAATATGGGGAAATTACTGTTGTTNTAATACTGAGTGAAACTACTGTGGTTAATTATTAGTAACGGGTAAAGTGTTTCCCCCATGTTTCCCCAAATAAAAAATGACACAAAAATGACCTCCTTCAATGGGAATTCATAGGACAGGCCATGTGCTATGTGCTTCCACCTGTAGCTCATGCAACGCCCCTCAGCAATTCAATTGATAGATTGCCATTAATGCTAATGATTGGATTGGTACCAGTGAGTAAATCTCTATTAAAAAATTGATTGTAAAGAACACAGTGTCATAAAAAATTGGGTATGCAATATACCACATCAATGTTTTTTACAGTATAATCATGATTATACAATTATGAAGTCACATCAATCTGAATAGACCGACTGTTTCTCAGATCTTGTGGAAGCATCCAGAACATGTGTTAGAGGGGCCATTCAGAAATTCAGATCAATGCAGAACAAAGTGAAGTACAGTTTTGTGTGCATGTAACACATTGTGGTATATTTACTAAGCGGCAAGACTGCAGTGAGATTGAAAATTGGGGATGTTGCCCATAGCAACCAATCAGATTCGAGTTCACATTCTCCAGTGTGTAAAATGAAACTGAGAGCTTGAATCTGATTGGTTGCTATGGGCAACATCACCACTTTGCAATCTCGGTGCTTAGTAAATATACCCCATAAAGTTTTATTTGTACTATGCCGTTGGTTGGTCACTCTCAGGTACAACCCAGTATGACCCAGGACTTGTGATGGCTACCCACAGTGTGTGGCCTGNTTCATAGAGATAAAGTCATGTCGACGTTGCGCGTGCAAAGGTGCTCATGTGGAGCTGTTCATGAATTTGTGTTACCTCAGCTATTTTACTTTTGTGTAGTAAAGTAGTAAAGATCATTTTGAAACCCTCTATATATTTATATAGATAGCTCCATGGGTGCCAGCCGTGTCACGGTGGATTTTACTATCTCACTACTTTCTCCTGGCTCCTGCACTGTTACATGCTCGACACTTGTACAGAGAGGAGGAACAGAGATGGAGGCAATGTCTGGAAGAGACGTATGCAGCTCTGGAGCCANGGGTTGCCAACCTCTGGTCTAGACTGAATGTACCTTCTTCACTATTACTATTACAGCCAGGGAAATTTAGTACTGAGAATGTAAGACAATGTTTCCTAATCTCAATTCCTAGGGATCCATAACAGTGTGGGTATTCCCGCCCTACTTACCAAAATATATGTGTGTTCATCAGACACAGATTGAAAAAGCTATAGGTGGCTTTCTATAGATCACTTCTGTGAAGTTACCTGTTAGGGGTTCTTGTTTGGGATATAGTTATATAAGTGTTAAATAAGTTTGAAACATATGTTATATAAAATAAACATAATCNTGTGTGTTCATAAATACTTATATTTATGGTATTTTACATGTTTTGATCATTAGGTAATAAGCATGCCTTATTACATTGCACAAGAGTCCACAAGAGGGCAGTATATCTACTAGGTTACAAACAGTAGATAATACAATCAGCCTGCATTATTTATACAATGACATCATTGCAAACAAACTGCTATTTTGAACAACAAATATCAATGGTAAAATAAGTGCAATATGACACAAAATAGTTTTCATTTGTTTGATATCTCTTAGTTTGTCTCAGTACTTAACCAAGATCAGAACATGCTGGGCCATGATAGAGCATAATGGAGTGCTATAGGTTTTCTATACCTGTACAACTAGAAGGACACACAGATACATAAGAAAATAGTTGTGCCATGTTTAACTCAATTGTTTTTTTTAACCACCACTGTATTCAAAACGTGCCGTGAGGGTATAGGGTATCTACCTGTCAATCATCATGTAGAAGCCTATGTCCTGGGGAAAAGGAGAGTATACAAAAATAAAAAGAATGGGGAGTGAAAACAAGGCCGATGGAGGGAGGAGGAGATAAAGAAGACAGACTGGGGGCAGGGGGTGGATGAGTGAAGGAAGAAGATGCGTCTATGGATGACGATGTAGGTAACGTGTGGTGTTCTCAAAAAGCCAGTAAATATGTGCTTGGGTGTCCGCATGTAGGAGATCTGTATACGGAGACCATTTGGCTTGGAAGCATGACACTCCAGTTTCAATGTCAGGAATGGTGGCCCCATGTTCAAAGTAAATGAGACATAACGATCTGCACCGCACTGAGATGAGCAATGGGGGGGGGGGCACAAACCTCCAAGGGCCCAAATCCCAGGGGCCCTAAAGTCACAACACAATAAGGCAGCCAGATCTCAAGTGAGGTTCAACCGAAAAGATGTGTTGAGGAAGATCTTTATTTTATTCCAAAATTTATATATGGTGCAAAGTTCCAGAATGCCACATTTATTTTNGTAACTATGAAACTGAAACCTCTGGGACCAGGTACGATTAACTCCCATCTGCGAAACAATGTTATCAAAGTGGGCTTTGTTGCGTTCCCTGTGTGGTCTAGCATAAGCCTCAGTCAATGCATGATGCGCAGTAGTGTAATCTCGAGTGCGAGATTTGGAGTCCTTATTAACAGATTTTAGAACTCCGAGGCCTAAATTTACTAAACTGCGTAATTGGAAAAGTGGAGATGTTGCCCATAGCAACCGATCAAATTTGAGCTCACATTCTCCAGTATCTAAAATGAAACTGAGAGCTTGAATCTGATCGGTTGCTATGGGCAACATCCCCACTTCTCCAATCCCACAGTTTATGGTATACCGCCAGGGGTGATCAGAAACAGTTTCTGTCTGTCCTGTGTGTATAGGTGTATAAGTAGGAAGCCAGAACTTTACTGTGCTTTAGTAAGGTGCTGGTGAGTACTAGGCTTTTATTCCATCAGCCTGCATGTGTACTGTATATGGCTGCATTGTGTGTTATATGTAAGTAGTCTGCTAGTTTCTCCTGTCTGGTATTCCCTGTTCCCTATCATGAGTTAATCACCCTGTTCCCTTCCTGTACTGAGAATCAGGAGCAATCAGGTTGGTGAGAAAGAATCATTATATATATACTGTATTATATATATACTGTATATTCAGAACAGCACATTGTAAAAAGCAGTGATACTTTTATATGTTGCATGTTGATGTTTCCAAACCCAAATATATCAAATATATACTGTATATAACCTGTACCAATTTAACTGGTATGGTATGGGTATGGTTTTATTTGTCTGTACTGGCTTTAAAGGGTACCAATGACTGTACTGGGAATGACAAGCCCTGTCCCCTATGTGAACATACCCACAAGCATACTTTTTTTTATTAATATAATATGTTGGAGGGCATGCATACAGCACATTTGTATTTTTAGATGCAGTGCAAATAATGGAGACAGTAATATTCTATTGTACATCTATCAGAAAAATATGTCCTGTGACATACCATTTAACATAACATTAACAATAACATATGAGAAGTANTGTAAGTATATGGTAGCTAGGGTACACATTAGAGAGTTACTTGATATTTGAGTGTAATGGAGTCTTTCGGATTAGTCACTAGTGTTATCTAGTAGGATGTTCTTATAGATGAAAAGGTCACTATGACCCACCTCCTGAGCAATGTGCCCTGGTGGATAAACATGTTACATACTGCGGGTGAATTCCTAAATGCCACGTTTTCCCGTTGAGAGTCATCATGTGTAGATACAGATAGGGAGGCGTTGGATATACAAAGACGAGCAAGAGACTCAGATGTCACTTTTCATGTTGGGTTTATTGTATTTTTTGGCCAATTATCTGGTCCATTGAATGCTATATCTGTACTACACTCTACTACTAGGACAGCTGATGCATTGACTTTTTCTATGTATTACACTGAGCAGAAATGACATTTACACTTCAGATATAAATCCCTCTTATTAAACACTTCACAACATGTATATTATATTCAGTGTAATGCCTCTGTAGGAATCTCCATCATATAATATAATGTTAAATGTTTAATGTGATTTAGACATATTTTCAAATATGTTTAGAAAAAGGTAAAACGAGGATAAATTCAGAAACTCGCTCTGACTGTAACACTTTTTCAGACAAANAGTTGGNGCTACACAGATTGGAGCTGAAGANGCTGCATNGCCNCGTGGGACTTCGGATAAAGGNAAGTATTTTNAAATATCTTGACCAATGCTGCCAGGGAGCNGATGCGAGTCTGGCATAGTATTGTTTAGAGTTCTTTTTTAATAGAGCTCTANATAGTATAGAAGAGGACAAGGAACAAGGAAATTCTATGTTTTTATGGGAAATACAGATACCTATATTCTAAAGAACTAGCACAACGTGGGAATAATTGGCCGGTTATCTAGGTTTTAGAACCTTCTCAATTTGAAGATCAATATAGTGAATAAACTGCTCAATAAATCACCTAGGGAATGACTTACAACAAGAGTTTCCACGAAAAGCACTAAATGAAACTGAGTGGTGCCTGTCCATCAAACCGTAATGAGGCTCCATGATAGAAACTGCTCTATTCTAAAACTTCAANGCGGCTTCCTATTATAGTAATATTAAATGTATTGGTGGATGAAGGCACCCTTTCTCACACATTTTTCATTCTGTGCATGCACCCAAGCAATCCAATAGAAATGCATTCCTACCCATTCAGACTTAATGACACTTCTAAAACCTGTTAGAAGGGCTGTTATCGCAAGTGAGTAACTTCTTGTTACAGTGTACAGTACATTCTTAACTCTTACCAATTTAGCCTTCCACACCTCAGCCATTTTCCACTGCATGTGGATGGANGTGGTTAGATTGCATGGATAAAATAGTATTGCAGGCCTGTGATTGTGGGGGATCTTAAAACAGTTGAGACATTAACGAATTTAACTCATGAAACTATACTAAAATCTATGAATTATGCTAGCAGAATACTATCTATGTATTACATAATGTGGACTTACTGTANATCATGTTTGGCCCCTGGGGGCAATCTTGGACTGATGGTGGACATTATCATGACCTGCCCCTAGGGGCTGCTGTGGGACANCTTATTAGCCAGAACCTGGACAGCCTAGTTATATAGGACTACTCCTGTGTTTACCCTGTGTTTCTGATGCATGTCGGCTCTCTTGTTGTTGGTAGTGTATTTCTATTTGTTTGTTTCCCCATAATCTGGTTTCTCTTATAACTGGGTTCCTCTGTTTAATGCCATTAGTT
>JABWIB010003020.1:30537-43773 GCA_016617825.1 Platyplectrum ornatum | reverse complement strand
CAGCCAAGGCAAAGGTGATTATCATTATGATTCATTTGGGTAAAGTTGGAGGCCACAATTCATAAGGTTTAAGGTTATGGTTAAAGTTTGGCCTATTGTGAGATGGATTGCATTACGGATCAATCTCACCAAATTGAATATTGTTTGCCAAGGCTAATGTATGCACTTATTATTACTTGTATATGAATAAATCAATTGTGAAATGTATGTTATTGTATATCTGTGAATTTGACTGATTCATTGCCCCCATCAAGGTTAGGTAGTTAAAGTTAAAATTAAATCAATTCAATTCAATAAAATTATTTTAGGCCCAAATTCTTGTGTCTGTGTCTTTTTTATTAAGTAAGGGGTAATGATTGGGTAACACTGTCGCAGGAGGTTCACACATGTCAGTTTATGAGTACCATTGTAGGCTGCTATGTGTAACATGGAAGCCATGTGAGTAGATCCACATAACTATCATTTTATTAAACCACGCAGTGTTTATTGATTTAAATCTAAATTTATTTTATATCAAAGTTCATGTCTCTACTCTCCATTTCTGTTCTCTCTGCTCTGAGCTGTGAGTTTATTACCTGGCAGGTTGCTGATTCCTAGTAACATCACAGTACAGCTTCCAGACCCTGCCCAGGTGAGATACTCCCAATGTTAAAGCCTCCATTCAATCCCTTCAGATCTGATGCTGTGGGTCACAGTATATAACTCACATGAGTTGTACTGCTCCAGCTTTTGCTCCTATTGCTCCTAGAGAGACTTCCTCTTGTATACTTCTTGTATGCTTCTTTCGACCGCCATCTGATCTACCCTTACTGGATCATAGTGTATACAGTCTCTCCAATGGATCATATTTTGCTGTCTCCTGTCACCTGAATTGTAGCTTTACCACTACAGACGCAACTGAGTCCCGTTCTTACTCCAATCCCAGCCATGGATCCAGCCTTGCTGTATTACCACCAGTGCTCACATATGTTACCAGCTACTTCATTGCTTGTGCTACTATATCCTGCTCCTGGTTTTAACCATCATCTGTCCATTCTATCATTGTGCTTTTCCACCTCTAACGGAGTCTCTCTACCATCTTTATATACTACCGACTTTTCCATCTGTCCAACTAGCATGGGGATACTCGTAAAGTCTGTGACATATTCATTTTACCTTCCATGCCCCGCATACTACTGCTTTTACATGCACTTTACAAAAGTGACTTTCCAACATTGTAACCCATGTTCTGGAACTCTTCCACCTGAAATCCAAAGAAAAGTGAAATCAATAACAAATCATGGTGGTTTTATACTAACTCCCAAAGAGGGTTTTAGAAGCAAAAACCAAAACACGAGTGGTTTTCCTCACGTCACATGGGAATAAGGTTTTTCATTTCTTGTTTTTTTTTTAATGAGCTAAGGATTTAATTTGTTAAGCAGGTAATTGTTGCTTGGAGACTAATTGGTATGTATATGTCAGCACAAAAACAAAATTATTAGTGCATTTCTATATAAACCAGTAAACAACAATCAATCACTCAGTTCTGTGACAAACATTCTGTACTTTGTGTCGGGAAAACAGTATATTACTTCACTTGGGTTTAAAGTGAGAAGGCTGATGTTCATTACAACACAATGTTTTACCTCTCAATTACACTGTCAGATGCTAAATACCAATTGGTACTAAATATAAACTCATATTGGACAGGCATGTCTAACTAGAACGCTAAAAACAATTTAACACAATAATTCATCTTGATAAAAACTTTAACAAGTCTGACAAATTTATAGAGTTCTGCTGGTTTTGTCAAATAACTAAAGCCAGTATTACCAGCACTGCACTAGAAAGTGTTTTACATGTATGTATGTATGTATGCATCAGAACACTGGATAAGGCAGACTGGTGTATTGAGACAGATATGGCCACACCTCTACTCTGCCATCAGCAGCCTCTATTACCACCCTGCCAGCAGCTGACAGCTTGATGCTATCGCTCTTCTTTGTTTTTAGCAGTGAGAGCAAGGGAAACACGTACTGCCATCCTGCTGGTGAACATTCTTGCATCAGGTTTTATTTGCATTGGCTTTAACTTTTAACCTGGGAAAATTAAGTCTAACAGACCAGTTTATTCTCTTTGTACCGCACCTCTGGGCACTTTTCCTGGTAACCCAGAAGAACCACCAAATCTCCTGGACCAGAGCTTTCAGAAAGTTATTTCATGCTCTGTTCTGCTTCGCTGTCAGTAAATGACAGCGGAGTCTGGTTCCGGTAAAATGTGTAATACTGGGTACACATTAGAAAGATTTACTTGTCAATCAAAGATAAATTATGCTTTCAGCAGACATCTGTTCAGCGTGTATTCACTAAACATTCTGCAGGATCATTTCACAGTCTGTGGTAATTCAATTGTTAGTGGCTCCTAATATTTATGACCGACGATGTCACAGTGTCTGCAGAAAACTTCAGTGTGTACTTAATACATGATCTTCAGAGCAATGATTCCAATAGAGAAGTCAGTATAGAGCCACCTGGTGGACAAGTGTGTAATTACAGCATATTACTACAGCAAATGTTTCTGAGATTGTTTACAAGCAGGGACCTCCTGCTGATGCACATCCTTAGAAGATATCTTTCAATCAGTTGGTCATCTGTTAAATGTAAGTATGGTGCTGATGTGTACCGAGATTCTGTCTGATCTGGGGTCTATATGTGAGTGTGCCATCTTATTTTACTTTGACAGATGGAGCAGTTCATTAGCTAGATTTACATTCCTGCAGGAAAGGAAAAGAGGAGATGTTGTCCATAGCAACCAATCCGATTCTAGCTAATGTTCTCTTGTATGTAACAGGAAAGTGAGAGCTAGAATCTGATGGGTTGCATCTCCACATTTCCCCTTGGTCTCTTCTTGGTTTACCTTAAACCTTTTTCTTAATAAGATTTACTAATATTTTAATAGTATGTTTTCCATTACTGAACATAGATATTTTATATAGATTGCATTAAATCTGATGAAATATTTACTTGCACAATATAATATTAATTAGACTTTTCAGAAATGTATGACATTTTTGATATGCCTACATAGCTGATACTTTTTTATTGATATTTATTTCATATTATCTTACTGTTCTTTTGTTTTAGCCTATATAAACAAATAAAATAGATTTTGTAAATGCAATATTCTGCAGTTGCGCTGCACACATGCTGCAATCCTGCCACTCCTGGTTTGATGGGTATGGGGGCAAAGAATTCATTCGCATATGGAAGGGTAGGGATTTCCAAGTACCAACCCTGCACACAGGCCCATTAGTTTATTAAAATGCTCATGTCTAAATCTTCCTCTTTATGTCCAAATAGTGAGTTGTTTTTTTGCAACAATGTGTTGGGGAACCTTTTATGTCTCGGTCATTATAACACCTCTGTGGCTGAAATGGACAGCAGTTCCTGACTTGCTCTGCTTTGATGCACAGATCTCATACTTGTGACCACCTGTAAATCATCCACCAGACACAAATTTACAATAATGTGTCTTTCGGAAGGTAAAGCTATTTTTCAAATGACTTTTAGCACCTTTGTTTCTCTCCGAGCTGGAGGCAGCTACTGTCACCAGCAGCAAACCCAGAAAAGACACATTGCTTTTATACAGCTCCTGACAATGTGCTATAAAAACAATCACTACAGTTTTATTCTTCATACTCTCTAATGTGTTGCAAAAGCAGGCAGTGTGTATGTGTGGGTATGCGTGTGTGTCTGTGTGTTTATAAGTCATGAGTAGACAGCACTCACTTAAAAGATCATCCACAAATCATGAAAAACATATTTTTTAAACAAATCCCCGGAACAGGAGGATTAATAGGGTAGCTGTCCTTATTTTCTCTAATCCCTGACAGACTATATCTTTATAGACTCTTGCATTTTCAAGTCACAATCTGTTCCTAAGGGACAATCTTGATTCATGTTCCACTGATAAGTAAATCCTGGAACAGCTAATGAAATATACGTTTGCAGGATTCTCCCAGGACTGGTCTAATATGCAGATACGACTATGAAAAAGATTTGTTTCAGACTGTCTGTGCTGTGTATCAGAGGTAGTGCGGTCCTGTTAGCCGCCATAAATGATGCAGTCCTATCATTTAGCTTTAAGAGGCAAAGGACAGAATGTCGGAGCTATTTATTGCGGATTACTGCCAGGGCTAGCGGGATAGTGCAATCTGTCACCGAGAAAGAACATCAGATACAGCTGATAATATACTCAAACATAACGTATCATTATTAAAGCTTATATTTATGTCCTGAGAGAAAACTTATTTTTTCCTGCAAATTGACATCTAACCTTATATTAGAACAGTTTTAATGAGGAAAATAAGAACAGATGAAATCCACTTTCAATGTTATGGGGCACGTACACTGTGGTACTGTGGAGTAGGGTTGTAACATGGGTCCTGACCCAAAATACGAAAGTGCTAAAAAATATTAACACACTGCATGCCAAGCCTGAAGTGTTCCAGACACGCTGCATACAATAATATGATAATAGGCACTTCTGAGAATCATTTCTCCATGGTTTTGTTACAGTACAGGCACTTTTCTTTATGTATAAGTGACAATATGGCACTGTGGGGTTTTTTGATATCTTTCTTTTTGCACACTATTGCTTTAAAGAATTTTAGGTTGGAAAAAACCATTAAACCCGCAATTCTGATCCATGGGAACTTTCTGTGTTGCTAAATGAGGGAGGCAACCAGGATCTGCTTCCTTGTCCTTAATGTGGTCACTATCATCATGTGGATTACAATGTAAACAGATTTCATTTTTGAGATTGTGTTTTTGTTATAAGGGAGGCCCAAGTTGAGCTTTTGCAACTGGGCCTATGAACCTTTAGCTACACCCCTGCATGGGGCCATCTCTGCCAACCCCACAGGGTGCCCCCCGCTATCGGACATCCCTCCAACTCACTCCAGGCCCCCATGATTAGCCCTGGGGGGACTGGGAAGTCTTCATCACTGATACTTTTATATTGAGCGCACCCTGTGGTTACATTTTGTGTATAATTGGCCAGTTCAGACCACAGCTCTACAGTGACACAGTGTTACAGCTATACAAAAAGTGTAGTTCTGAAGTCAATGTAAAATGTCTGTATTTGGCTGAAATTGAGTTAGTGTACAATCTCTGTTTTAAGAGGAAAACCACCTAAAATCTAGTTGAATTTTCTTACTGGTGATACTTAAATTGCCTTCCCATCCAATGCCAGTACTGAAGCAAAATGTTTCTACCGTTCACAAAGTGTGTTTCCAATACTATATATGTAAAGCACATTGAACTGAAGTATTTCATAGACACCACAGATGTAAAATGCTGGGAGAGGTGCCTATAATGACGTAGATAATACACAGTCCTATATTTCTGAAACATCATTTGTATCATCATTAGCCTGGTAAGAGTTAGGATTGTCTAACACTATTTTTTAGTTGATACTAAACTTTTACAATGGAAACTGAGTTTGGCATGGAGTAATTGCTAAGCTTTGGCGCAGTAAAAGGAACATTAGGTTTTACAAACAGACTTTGCTAACAGGAACCGTCAATTAATTATGAATATAAGAATACTATTTGTTCCTATGACTTAAAATGTGATTATAGAGCTCTAAAAAAAGGCAGTAATTCATAGGTATTTAAATTACATTTTAAAGGCATTTTATAAATGTGACTATTATATGGAAATTAATTTTATTGTGTGAATAAAGTAAAATTAGCACCGTTTAAGGTTCTCAGGGCTGTGTGAAATGTCATTTTCTTTTCCCTGTTCTGCATGATACTGTAATAGCATAAATACCTTACTGTTCTTGCCATTTACTGCACTGTTAAATCCATCGTGGTGTAAGCAGACATAATCTGCACAGGTTCATTGGACCAGATACAAAGTATGAAAATAACAGGCAATCAGGTGGAGTGGTACACCTGCATACAACTATGTTGAGAAGTTACATTAAGAATACTGAATCAGATTCAGAATTGAAGAGATGAATGTTACACCTGGGTAAAACCATAATGAATTGCAGGAAATAAACACATCTGTTGGAGATTGTATTAGAGTTTACAGATGATGTTTCGTAGCCCAAGTCTAAATAACATTGTGAAAGAATCTGTATACAATAAGCGAAAGCAAAGTATTTCCCAGGATGCAAAGAATAACATTAATTTTACTTAACATGTCTCCTCTTATTTTAAAGTCTGGTTCTGGTCCAATTTGGTTTGTCTATTTTCGCCAAAAGCTACACAACACTCTAACAACTCTAATAGTGTTTACAACTGATGAAATGGGCCTCCCCTGCCATTGACATGGTTCTGCTCAGGTGTATATTTCCACCTAATTTCCTCTTATTTTCAAACCCTGTGTCAGGTCCATGGTGACTTTCTACTTTCTGAGCATTGCATGACCATATTATTAAAGATACATTAGACAACAGGTATAGTGCTCATGCTGCAGCAGCCTCAATGTGCAGTATGAATAGCGAATATTCACCTTCATACTTTGTAGGCTTCCAGGCTAGCAGTGCAGTCGCTTTGAAATTGCCAGTAATTTGATAATGTTTTAAAAGAGTCAATAATCTTCTGTACAGCAGCTGTATATTGAATACGTCGCTTTCCATTTAATACAAAATCATTTTTGGCTGTTTTTTCTCAGGGGTGATTGTGGGTTACTTTTACCTCCGATCATTTATGGGGCCGAGATCGGGGCAAATAACTCCCGCCCCTGACTCTGCCCAAGCCCCGCAGAGTTAGACAAAATTGGGATCAGGCAAAATGTAACTTTTTTTAAAGAAAAAAAAAAACATGAAACCTGCCAATTTGACCACTTATCGGGACAAACTGGTAAGTGGGCTGGATAACGAGATACCAGTCACCCAAAAGCTGAAATCAGGACAGTTGGGAGGTATGGTTACTACAAAGACAATTTTAGTATAGAGAATAACTGAAGCATAGGGATTTTAATGCCACCAACTGAATGGGCCAGATCCAGCTTTGCGAGATTTACGTTAGATGGCATAAACATCAACGCGTAACATTTAAGGTAGACTTAAGTCTCCAAAAGCTCGTACGAGTTAGGGGAGGGAGAGGGGTGGGAACTCCCCTTTCCTGTAAATACAGACAGACCTGTATGTGAATGTAACTATCACACAGGTCCAAATCCTGTCCAGTTATATCATGTATTAATTGTGCGAATGGGAGTCATTCCAATTTTACACGATATAGGTTCAAGTTTCACACCATTGCCTACACCTCCATTTCTTTTTTTTTTTTTTTAATAAATACAGATATCCCTGGAGAGTGCTGCACAAAGCAGTTGTCAGTGAATGGAATTTCTATTCAAGGTCTTTCCTTCCTAGAGATATTGAAAAACAAGCATTTTCACAATAACAAACATCTGTTAATTATGTGATACAATTGTCATTTCCATAACATCAAAGAAAAAAACATATTTTCCTTCTCATTCATGTCCACACAACCCTCCCTCACCAGAGATTTTCTAATATATAGTATCCACCAAATTATATATCACTGGCCTATATGTACATAGCAGCACATCAATCCTTACCTTGTCTCTCTGTGCTATGTGTACCTTTCTACCTCCCTATATTTCTTCCCCGTCCAATCCTCCATGTGTATATATTTATATCATCTTTCTCTTCTTTTTCTCAATACATATATTTTTTCACCTTCGCTGCCGTGCTTTTTTCCTCTTTCGCTGTCTTGGGACTAGTTGACTGTTTTATTAGTTTTTTTTACGACCAGGTAAGAAATGAAAGACTGAAAAGAAAATGCACAGTCCAAATCTGGCTGGTTTTGTCACAGGATTCTCTTGGCCTTTAGAGTTGCTGATATACGATTTCTGTTCACTGAATTACCTATGACCTAACTCATCTCCACATTGCCATCGCCCCCCACTCCCTACTCGAAGTCGTTCACCTTTTCTCCACTTTCTCTCTGTCTTTGTTGGGGCTGGGAATTGGAAATACATTACAAGAATCTTTTGAGGATTTTCCTTGGCTTTAATTTTAATGAAAATGTGGTTCGGAGCACGGGAAACAAAATTGTTTTATCATCAGAGTCTGTCTGAGTGATTGCCAGAAGGAGGATACACGACTGGACGCATCCTGTAAGGCTGGTGTGCTAAATCCCTAGGCTCGAGCTCTGTGAAATGGCAAAGAGGACAAAAATTAGCCTTTGTGGATTGCAAGGCTAGGATGGTTTATGTCGTCTTCGCATCTAGATCCCTGCTCATCTCTTCTGTTAATGACACTAATGAATCAGTGATGAAACTGCCATTGCCTGTATTAGGTCTGTTTCTCCATGGCTGATTGTCTTATGACTTTGATTATTTCCTAGTCCTGTGTATGCCGGCCCTGACAGTGTGCATTCAACAAAGTGTCCATTACACAGCCATTTATCCCTATGCCTTCTTATATATAATTGATATATGAGTCAATTAGTATCATGTTTATCAAATCTACAGGACACAAAAATTGTGTTACAGAAATCCATACGACAAATGATATACAGTACAGGGGTCTATATATGACAACCCAGTGTTGTTGACTAGATACAGTAAACTGTTAGAGCTTTTAATGTGACGCAGACTTGTTACGAATGAATAGTAAAAGGCAAATTAATTGCTGGTAAAAGAATACAAATGTAGTCAGAGACATAAACATACTGTACCATGCAATAGAGTAAATCTGGCCTAAGCACTCCGCGGATTCCCTGAAAACGTTGTGAAATGACATTCGATCCAGCACCAAACCAAATCAATGTACAACCAAATGGGCTTCTTACAAGGGAAGGCAGGTAGAGGCACATAGTTAATGTACAGTAGTGCAAAACAGACACTCCACAATCTGTATCATTGTGGTCGCATTTCATTTTCCAAATGCAATAAAAAAGGTATGGGATTATACATTGCGTCTGTTTCTAAGAAATGTAAAAAAAGATATCAAATCAAATTGAATGTATTCCTTTTAGGGTTTGCCTGCAGGGAATGGAGGGTTAGGCAGTGGCAAGGGGTTAGGGTTGGGCAGCGTGGAGGGGAGAGTTGCGGTTAGGCAGCTGGGAGTAGAGGGTTTGGTGTATTGTAGTGGAATGGAGGGTTAGGGGAAGAATTTGCTATACCTGTCATAAAAAGGTCTTGACTTGATAGCATGGAGAGTGCAACTACAATTTACAATAGTGTCAATTTTCATTTAAATTTATTTCTCCCTGCCTATAGTACATTTAAAATTAATTTCCCTTAACCCAGAACACAAATAAAACTCACAACCCAAAAATTGTACTGAATTAGCCCCCTTCCCACTAAACTGATCTCCTTTTCCTAAGGTCACATTTTAATCTATATATACCAGGGCTCGAAGTGGGGATTGATTAGTGGCGGTATGATGCTAAGCCCCGCCCCCTTACATAAGCCCCGCCCCCTCCAGACCCGCGATTTTTTTAAAACTAAAGTCCCCCCTCCAATGTTGAGGGGGCGTGGCTTAGAAAAGGGGGCGTGGCTTATCGGAAGAAGTGCCGGTATACCATACCGGCGTATACCGGCTCACTTCGAGCCCTGATATATACAAAAATTTATGTATGTATGTGTGTATATATATATATAAATATACATATATATTTATAAGTGTATGTATATATGTATATATGTACTGTATGTGTGTATCTATGTATGTATGTGTTTATGTTCCATCATAACTGTGGAAACTTGGTACACATATGCCTTACAATCTTTACCCCTAGCACCCAATAATAGTTTATGCTGACCACATGGCCAGTGTTCCCATGAAACTGAAAAAACGCTGGATTAGCTGCCACAGAACGAATGTATGAAACTGTCTGGAGCAATTTGCACCAAAGTTGGTACATATATGTACCAAAAAAATACTGTGGGGGTAAGATAACCCTAGCACCCCTAGTGGTGAGGGTGGGAAAATAATTGAAAATAATCAAAAACAACCAAAATTATTAGTACTGAATCCATAGTTTTCTTTGTTACTGAGATAAATAGCGACACTCCGGATGCAGGGTCAATCCAGATCAATCTCTCTCCCAACCCCCCTTATTGGTTCACATAGGAAAGGGGGTGCCACCATTCTATAAAGTACTGGCAGACGCTGGCTGGCTAATTATTTCTATGCCGGGTTATGATGTAAATGGAAGAAGCAAGAAGCAAGGGGGTGCTTTTGAGCCCCCCCTTCCCCTGAGCTCGCAACTCTAGGCAATATTGCCTAATTTTGGCGCTGGTCCTGTCCAGATGCATTTAAGTCCAAGTTCAGCCTCCATCAGCATATCAGCAAATAAAATGGCCAAAATGACCGACATTAGTGTCAAATCCATAGTTTTCGGGGTAGATAACCTGATCCCAATGACAATTAAATCCAAGATGGGTTAATCCAAGAGCAAAAATAAAAAATACTGAGGTGGTAATACCCCACTAGCATCCCTAGAGGTGGGGGTGGCAAGGGGGTGACATGTAAAAATAATCAAAAACAACCAAAATAAGTGCCAAATCCATATTTTTTGGAGATGCCAAGATTAATAATGACACTCCCGATGCAGTTTATGTTCAGCCACTATCAGAATGGGGGGGTGAGAAGAGGTGAAAAATAAAATGCCCAAAATAACTGACATTAGTATGAAATCCATAGTTTTCAGGGTAGTTAAGCTGATATTAAGGTGATATTCCCAATGACATTTATACCCAAGATTATTTGAGGGTGAAGCCACAGGCAAAAAGCTAAAATACTGTGGTGGTAAGACAGCCCTAGCACCCCCAGGGGGAGGGGATGGTAAGTTAGTGACATGTAAAAGTAATTGAAAACTACCAATATTAGTGTTATATCCATCGTTTTGGGGGTTGCTGAATTGAAATAGTTGAACACTCCCAATGTCATTTAAGTTCAAGTGTCAAATTATAGTGCATCCATAGCCGAAGATTAGTCGCAGGCAAAGCCACAAGCAAATTGCAAAAATATTGTGGTGGTAAGGTAAGGTAGGGGTGAGGTTGGGAAGGGGGTTGCATGGCTAATATTAGGGTCCTGATGCCATTTAAGCCCAAGTTTAATCTAGCAGGTTGGGGTCCCTGTTGGATTTCTCGCTGGTGCATGATGGACAATACTTTGACACAGGGAATGGGTTATGGGCCTTCCACTGGATAGATTTAGATGGCATCACATCCCACATTAGACTGGACTGTCCAGATTTGTGGCCCCTAAGGAAAAGATCATGTGGTTTAAATATGTAACATCAATTGTAGGTAGAGTTTGGCCAAGTTGACTTTATTTTCACATCAAACCCGTAAAATGCTGGGTACAAAAGCTATTACTAAATATTTGATTAGGAAATTACATCTACAATATTTAACTGAATATGTTTTTCTTATTAAACCGGGGCTGTCTAATGCTTTACAACAAGCATTTCCATTACTGGGTTATTTTAAGGTAAACCTGGCAGAAGAAACCTGAATAAACAGAAATATGGTATACAACTTAAACATGTTGACATAATATTTGCTCCTTATCCTTATGAATAAGAGAAATTATATCATTTGGATGTGTAAGTTTCATTTGACAGTGTAAGCAATAAACACGCTGAACCTCTCAACAAAATTCCTTACAAACATATTCTAACTAGCAGCAAATCCATGTATTCTACATCGGTGAAGACACAATTAAATGTTCCATCATAAATGTTTATTTAAAGCTATTTATTTATTTGAAATACAGCTTGACTTGTGCTCCTCTTACAAGTTGATATTTTAGAATAACTGTTTCCATGTGGAAACAAAAGCCACGGTCTGCAATATGAGACAATAACATCTACTAAATAAACATAAATATATTTGATTTGATTGTCCCTAACAGAGAAAATTAACAGCAAATGTAGACAATACAAAGTTCACATTGGCAGCCTGCAAAGGTTCAGATAATTAACTATGACTACAATTCAATGCTGGGCGAAGATGGGAAAAAGATGGTTGTGCACTTTTGCCTGTCTATTACGGCACGGCAAAGCTCGTGTCTTGTTATACATGGCTCTATGAACCGCAAGCTAACAAGACGCTGATTGCGTAAGGGAGAAAATACCACCCTTTGGGGCATTGAATCAGCCCCAAAGGGTAGACCTATAGGATGGCTTTGAGATATCATTGTGAATCACAGGTAGAGTACTTCAGACAAGCCATATGCAGGCAGCTAGATTTGCCAGAGAGGTAAGCCCAAAAAAAATGTGCTGAAAAACTCGGCTTATCCTCAAGTATATACGGTACTCAGAAAATGTGCTATGATTGGCTGTAAAATGTGAGGTCATTGAAAGGGGCATATACGTGAGGTAATGTGATGTCTACAGACCTCATGGCTACAACATGCTGACACTCTATAGCCTTCTGCATTTTCTCAGCAATATGACTTGTTACCTGCAGGAGAGGGCAGATGCATATCACCAGTATTTGTGTATGAGAAGAAAGTTTGTGATGTCATCCTTAAATTCATTGAAAACAATGAGCGCCTCTCCACTGCTCCTAGTGTGTCATCCAGGAGCACTGGAGTCGCCATCAGGCGATTTTCATCAGGGCAGAAATAACAATACAGGTTTGTCTCTTGTAACCTGTATTGTTATTTCTGCCCTGATGAAAATCGCCTGATGGCGATTGAAACGTTGGCCTGTATGCTGCAATGATGTGTGAATAAATAACACTGGAAATGTTAACTGCCTCTCAAGACTGGTGAGTGCCGCATTACATTTGGAATTATTACTGACTTTATGGTTGTGCACCGCCAGCATTTCAAATTGTTTGGAGGAGTGACAGTCCACATTGATTTCATATATATATATATATATATATATATATATATATATATATATACACCCCGTGTTTCCCCGATCATAAGACCTACCCCGAAAATAAGCCCTGCCCTAATTTTTGCAAAAAATCTAAAATAATCCCTACCCCGATATAAGCCCTACCCCGAAAATAAACCCTAGTGAATCCCCCAGGACTTGGGGGCATGATGGGTATAAAAGCAGGACTGGGGGCATGATGGGGATAAAAGCAGGACTGTTTATATAAATCTCTGTCAATGTTAATTAAAATAAGACCTACTCCAAAAATAAGCCCTATGGTGTTTTTTTGGACCAAAAACATAATAAGACAGTGTCTTATTATCGGGGAAACATGGTATATATATATATCTATATATGTATATATATAC
>JABWIB010003020.1:7144-18315 GCA_016617825.1 Platyplectrum ornatum | reverse complement strand
TTCTTTGAAAAGAATATTCGTCAGTTAGTGAATTCCATTTTTGCATCCTTTCTATGGGAAAATTCGTCACGGCGAACGTTCATTGACGATGTGTAAACGTCAAACTAAATGACGAAAAAATACACATTCGTCACTTAGTGAATACACATCTGACGATTTTCGACGAATTTTCGTCAGAAAGATCTTTCAAAGAAGATTCGTCAGTTACTGAATTCCCCCCCTGGGGTCTCGTTCATGTCCCAATGGTCTCTGTCCAATACTGAGGAGTTGGGGAAGGCATCTGATATGCCCACAGGACGGCCTACTTTGACTGTGAGACCATACAGCCTCATGTCCCAAGCTGAGGAACATGTCGGGAGTGAGCCCTCTTATGACGACGACGGCTGGAGCCTCCAATTGAAGAGTTGCCGTGGCCAGGCAATACGTGGAGAAAGCCTCCCATCCGGAAAAAGGGGAGGGCGTGTGCTTCCGTGCTAAGTGGCTTACTCGGTGAAAGAGCAGAACAATTGGTGAAAAGAGCAATGTCGGCAAGGGTCTCCCATCGGCCCATCTTTATAAAATCTCTAAAGTATTACGTAGACCACGGCTGCTGGTACATCTTACTCTTGGTGGAATATTGGATTCATTGTCAGACTCACTGGACAGAATTTGGCAATAGTGATGAATCTCTACTGCTGATCCACTCCACCGCCATTTCTCTGTATGTTGCAATGTTGTCTCTGGGTAACAGACTCACATTCCCCTTTCCGAAGGTCTTTCCCCATCTTGTGCTCCACACAGCGTCTCTACTCTGTACTATGCTGTAGTTGCTACTGCCTTCCTGCAATAGCTACATGGCTACACCTTGTTCAGTTCGGCAGATATTGCACACCAGCCTTTAGAGTCACACCTCAGGGAAGTAACTTCTTTGCTGTCTGCTCCTTGAGTTCTTGTGATTGCAGGGACCACCATTGGTCTTTTGCAAAAACTGTATGGCCGGCCTCACTCTGTTCAAGGGGTGTTACACACCAGTCTCCGGGAGCACTGCAGAATCACCTTCAGCCCAGGCAGGATCCTTCTTCAAGCTCAGGAGCAGCCGGACCCCACAACATGGGTATCTCCAGCCATGATGTAAAATAATGAACTATTATAACAATACAGGTGACAGGATTCTCTTAATGACTGCAGTCTGTTTTATAATGAAGTTGGTCCAGCAGCAGTTAAATAAAGGAAATATAAACATTTTGAAAAATGGTTGGCTGCTGGTACTTGTTTCCTAACCTGCTAGTGGGTACATTTTGTATTGGACAATATTTGAAAAAGAATATGCGGAGCATATTTAACAGTTGTTGCTGTTAAAGTAATAAGATCCTGTAGGTGTTAAAAATTTGTAAGGGGACAAACATTTTTCCATGTCACTACAGTATAGACTGCTGGCAGCTAGAGTCACCTCTCACTAGCAGGCAAACAAATAATCCCCTGATATACCATTTTTCCTAATTGCCACACGCTGAAACCACTGTGCATACAGGCCCTTCAGATAGCTAGATGACACAAGTGCCAAATTAATTGCTTTCCATTTCCTGCAATTATCTAATTTACCTCAAGTCAATTTTTGGTCTTTTTACCGGGTTGGGAAATTCAGCAATTACACCTTCAAAGAAATCATAAGAATACTGAAAAATATGATGATGTAGGGGGATGAGTATCTATCTTTAGATATGTCATTAAACAGCGGAATACTTACACATGAATGGCATAAGCCTCTCGCTGCATTACAATGTATTGATATACCTGTAAGGTTAGTTGTTATTCTTAACCTTTCATTCTCTATAACAAATTTATTTCCTGAATCTTAATTTCAAACATGACCAAGTGAGCAGAAGTTGTGTGCCCCTCTAGGTAAAACACAATATAAGATAAATCATCCAATCTGAAAATTGGATGAAAATGGAAATATTTTTATTTTTTTAAAGGAATTGGAAGCCACCATACACTACAATAATTGTATGGTAAAAACAAAAAACTAAATATTCAAATTAGTACTTCCAAACAATTTTATTTTGTTTTTCAAAAAAATTATTTGGTTTATCCTTATGAAGTGGGTCTTAATGGCAGGATTATTGCAAGTGCCCATACACTGAACGATTTTGCAGACCTAAAAATTTGCTTTTTCGCTTTTGACCGATATTGGCCGATCGTTTGAAAAAATCATTCACTTACAATGAACGATTTAAGCTGGCCATACACAAGAGTGGGTAAAACCATGATGAAATGCAGGGGAGGTAAAATGAATGTTAGTGTTTGCATGCAGGGAGACTTTATTTTAGCATTTTGTACACAGATAATGACCAGTGTTAGGCACACACTGTAAGAGAAAAGCTAGGCACACATGGTAAGATAAATTGTTCCAATTTAAGGATTTTTTCAAGAGTGGGCAAAACCATGTTGAATTGCAGGGGAGGCAAATTGAACTAATTGCAATCAGTATTAGAGGTGACAGATGATGTTTCCTAGCACTCTTAAGCTGTATGTGTAGGACTTAAGACAGAGTTCAGAACTCGTACATGGCTAATGTTTCGTCTTGGCAAGGGAAGATCCAGGAGAGTGCATTGATTGCGAACGGAGTGTAGGAACGTTATATCATACAGAAAATATGCAGATGCAGATCTTATAGTATTTCATAAAGAACTGCAACCTGTCTTGCTGTAATTGCACTTTAATCATTAGAAACGCTGAAAACTGTTTATGCCAGTTGTGATTTATTTTAATGTATTGAAATAGAAAAGGGGAATATTCTTATCCATTGTATATATACTGTCAGGACATTCTTTAGCTTGTTGAAGAATAACTGAATTATACACAGATTCCTGACTATCTCTGTGCTGACACATTACAGATCTCTATATAGTTGTAGGTCCAGTGATATCCTCACATGTCATTTTTTCCTTTAGATCTTTCATTTAAAACCATTTGTCATTTTCCTACACCTTGAACCTTCATCTTCGCATGGGGCCTATTTATAGATTGTGAGACAAGGCAGGTCTCTTATATCCTACTATCTGTCACTACCTAGTCTAGAATGCTTATTGAAAAACACCAAGGAACTAGATGTACTAAAGAATGGAAATGGAAAAGAGGAGATGTTGCCCATAGCAACCAATCCTATTCTAGTTTACACTCTCATTGTTTGCTATGGGCAACACCTCCATTGCACCTTTTCCGCAGTTTAGAGAACCTAGCCCAAAATTGTTGCATAATATGCTGTTGCTAAATAAAATCTCTCTAATATTTAGCATTACAGATTATACCTTAGTTACTATTGTTCTATGTAACAGCCAACAAAAGAAAAATGGAAAATGAATATGAATGAACGGAATTCACATTTAAATGAATTCATAGCCAAATTCTTACCCTGACATGTTCATACACAGATATCCCTTGAGGGCTATGGCTGCCTGATGACATTTTAAATATTAATTTTGGTGTATCATATTGTAATGGGACATTGAAATGTTTTAATACATGTTTTTTCTGAGAGCTGTAGCAGATATTACTTTCATGAAAAGGATAGTTTGAAGATTCCAAAGTGGTGTTGTTTTCAATGCTATATGCAAATGTCAATGGTCTTTATTTAAATTAGATTTTTCTTTTATTGTTAGCTGCGCTCCTCATGATCCTTATTCTGAGCTGTGTATTCGGACATGTATTGTAGGTAAGGTTCAGTACAAGCAAAATAAATGCTAATGTGTCTGCATTCATCTTTCTAGGAATCCTGCCTACCATCTCAGTAAAAAGATTTTATTGACATATACCTAGCATATATATTTATTTTTAATTTATTATTAGTTTTTTATTCATTCATTAATTCTTTCATTCGCTTATTGGTTCATTCATATATCGAAATATTCAGAAACACAATAATGAATATGTTAAATAGTGAGTCACTGTTCACTGATCCTGCACTAGTCATTCATGTACTCTTTCATGTGATTATGTTAGTATGGCCACCAAAGCTTCTTGTGACAGGAGTGAATGAAAGTAAGATGTATGCCATAGACAGAGAAATACAGCATGCAGGCAAAAAGTAACAGACACCGGAGGCTCCTGTCATACTGATGCTGAATAATAGTGGTGTGAAACGTATATTTATTTGAAACAATATACATAAAGAAATAAAGCTGCTTTTTTATAAAGAGACCCTAACATCACATTTCGATTAAGTGCAGACCTTTTGCTTAATGTTACCATGTGTACTACTGTATATGGAGAGCAATTAAGTAAATGTATTAAGGCATTTTAATAGGATTTCATTGCTGCTTGTACCTCCCGGTTGCACAATGGGTGTTTTGAATCAATAGTTACAGACAATAATCTGAAGATATGGCAAAAGATAATCCAATCACATGCATTTCATTCTCAAGAAAACCAGGTTTAAGGTACATTATATTTAGATTGGGGTATTTACACCTTCTCACCCCCTACTTCAAGTAATACTGAAATTGTCTGATTTGTGATCTTTAGAATCAGTAGTCGAAGTGGAAATTTATAAGTGGGGGGTATGGACATTTAGAAGTGGCAGTATGGAAACACTGAGTATAATAGAAGTCAATGAGATTTGTAGCTTTTTAATTACATCAGTGAGAGAAGTGCCGGTATGGCATACCCCCATATACCCCCCACTTCAAGCCCTGTTTAGAATACCAGATAGGATGTGAATGATGATTGTTTCATTTTGGAGAGTTCCTAATATTTCTTATAAATGATATCCTGATGTCTGCAGAAAAACCTGTGTGTACTGACAAATGATCTTCATAGCAATGATTCACATTCATAATTCTGTATACAGCCATCATGTGGATAAGTATGTCATTGCAGCATATTATTGCAGCAAAGGTTTCTGGGATGGATTGTAGACGCTCAACACTAAAAGACCAGATTGAACATAGTGCAGCTGGAGATTGTTATAGAAATTCTTTAAACCAACTAATCATTTGCAAAATGTGTAAGAGTAACCCAGCCTTATGCATTGCCATGATTGTAGTGGCTTCAGCTAGGAACATGTATAATCTATTTCAGTCCTTTTTAAGAAAAATTATACGTCATTTACCACAAGAACAGACTGAAAGTTGCACTTAGACATTTATATTTTACATTTGATCTTACTACAATACAACTAAATTCATGCAATCAATTATCATACCATAGATCTAGAATTTACTTAACTGCATTGGCAGTAGTATTGTCCAGTAATGGTTTAAAATGGATAGTGCTATCTGGTAACCATAGTTTATTTTTCTTAAATTAATTTCTCTTTTCCTATTGAATGTAGGGCGTACAGATCATTTCCAGAGTGAACAGAAAGAGTGCAGAATAAAGGAAACTCTCGAGGTCAGTCAAATTATGGAGTAACTGTAGCAATCATTGTGAGTGGTACATGGACAGAGAATTTCCCAGGTTTAAGGGACAAAGTGTACAATTCTGATGAATGACATTGTGATAGAATAGACTCTACATGCCAGTGACGTGTAAAATCCAGACCCAGCTGGTGGCTGATATACGGTCCTGGAGATAGGACGGAATCATTCTGATTAAGTGTTCCTACTGTATTTAGATAGTAATGACAGAGTAAAGAACCATTGCCCATAAAAAGCTGGTGAAAGCTTAAATCTACATTATAAATGACCTCATGCTAGCAACGTCTTGCAGTACCTCAGTTATGTAGTACAGGGGTCACTATTTTTGAAAAATTATTTCAGAGAGAAAAGTAAAAAGCCAAGGGGCAGACTTAAGTGGTGCCATGGGGCCCGCCACTTTTCGCCGCTGGGCACACCCCTTGACTTGGGGTGGCAGGGGGCTCCAGTATGGTTTGTGGGAGAGGGTGGCTCCAGCATGGCTTGTGGGGAGGAGGGGTTTCAGCAGCGTTTGGGGCAGGAGTAGTCAACCTGTGGCTCTCAATGCTGGCATGTGGCAGCGATGCGCCATATACTTGCGTATGAGCAATAGCAGTTTCAATACCGCAGATTGCACTCCCGGGAGATCTCCCAGACATTTGTTTTCCTGTTGTTGTATTCAATTCAATATTGATCATCATATCAAAGCTTTATAAATGATTTGGTAGACTGGGGCCTCTGTAGAAGGTCAGTGCCAGGTTCTGGATGGATGGAATTGGACTGAACCACCTCAATTTCAGTAAAAATTACTTCTAACGATCTTTATTTCTGCAATGTCGCCATTTTAAGTGAAAATGTTGCAGAAACTTTAAGGCAATCAGTTTGTGATCTCACTGCATTACAACATCCTATGTCCACTACTGCCACAATCGTGCTGTCAGCACTTTGGTAAGTACACTACTGTCCACTACTGTGAGGTCTGGTTAAATGTGAATTTACTAAAAGTCATACCAAATAAGCTTAGAAAAGTTTATTTTAAAATCTCTGGTCTTATCCTGCAGCTGGTGTAAATGTTTTGCCTGTAAACTGTGCCTGTGCCCTTATAATACATATATAATTACGAACAGTATCAAGCCCAGGGAAATCACATTTCCCAATATATTGGGGGATACTATATATTGGGATCTTGGCTATAGGTAAGAGTGTAAGCTTACAGGCAGTGCCCCTTTCCCCACCCATTCTGTCTGTTACCTACCATGTCTTAATGATTGTTAAAATAGTAAAGCGCTATGTAATCTAGGATTACCACCTTTTCGTCTTAAGATTCCCGGACACAAACCCCCACCCCCTACCCCCTGGAAAAAAAAAACCTTGGAAATGACACACTTAGTTTTGCCATTTTTGCCATTTTTTTTTTTACTTTTTTGGGGATCAGTGTCCAGAGTGGGGGTCAGAAGCAGGGGTGTAGCTAGGTGCCATGGTGTATTATAGGGAGTATAATACAGTGTGCTCCATGTGCTGTATTATAATAAGACACCAGTCTGCTCCATGTGCTGTATTATAATGAGTGCTGTATTACTGCTTCCTCAGTCTGTGTTCTAATCATATATCTGCAGCACATATGTAAGAGCAATACAGCAGAGCCCCTATTGTCCCACCACCACATATGTGAAGAATAAATTTGGTCCAGCACCCATACAGTTAATAGCCTCACAGTGCAGAGACAGGTGTGATTAGCAACATTGTAACTGCTCTGAGCTGAGGCTGAGCCCCAATCACTGACTGAACAGCACAAACTGAAAGTGAAACTTCACAATGACTCTGACTGATTCCCGGACATTGTATAGTCCGGGGACAGCACTGCTCCGGACCCCGGACGCCATATGCGATTCCCGGACTGTCGGAGGAAACCCGGACGGGTGGCAACCCTAATGTAATCCAATGGCACTATAAAAAAAAACCTGTTAATAGATAAATAAATACATGGAAACCTTTGTAGCATTGCTCCCGGAACACCAGAAGAGTTGGCTAATTCCCTGGATCAGAGCCTGAAGCTGTGATTTCATCATCATAAATGCTTCAAGCCCTTTCTTAGTAACCCTACTATCCGGGCTGCTCAGATTTACCTGCTCGGGCGCACTAGCGGGGTCCCTCTGGGGGTGGTTTGGGTTGTTGGAGGCTGGCAAGGGTGACTGGTAAAGCCTCTTGTCCCTCTGTAAGCAGCAAAGGCCTATAAAACAGGAAGTGCTGCAGCAGCCATCTTGGTTTTGGGCACATAATCAATAATCAGGTGTCACGTAATGGTATTTCACTGACTTCCTTCCTGCAAGGCAGTGCTGGAACATTGTCTTTCCTATGGATTCATGTCTTGCCTTTTCGTGAAGCTTCTAGCTACCTCCTGTGTTTCCTGTGCTTCTACTACAAGCACTTCCTGGCTACTCGGTTACTGTAGTTTTCCTGTCCTGTGTTTACAGTCCTGTGCTTCCACGCTATTCTATAAGTACTCCCTGGCTTCTAGGTTGCTGTAGTTTGCCTCTCCTGTGTTTACAGTCCTGTGCTTCCACACTATTCTACTACAAGCACTTCCTGGCTACTAGGTTGCTGTAGTTTTCCTCTCCTGTGTTGCCTTCATGTCCTGTTCTTCTCTGGTATCCGTCACTGACCCAGGGGTATCCTATTGCCCGCTGCACCCCAATCTGTTGAGACTGCGTGCTCCTGTTACTGCACCATAAACTCTGTAAAGCCATGGTCAGCCGATCCATCTTCCTACGACTGGGACTTAGTTCCTCAAAGCCTGTGACTCCTACCATTGAATGCTTTTATCAAACATTGGGTGGGAATAAAGCCCTGCCCCGCTAACTGACAAAACCCATGCATTTGTCATTAATGGGTTGTTTATTGATCAGGGCTGAGGTAGTGATTTACATTAGAATCACTGCCTCGGGACAGTCCCGGAAGATTTGCCGATGGCCTAAATACGGGAGTCCAATGGAAAATCCGGACTAGTCGATAACCCTTCTTAAAGCTAAAAATAATTTAAAACACTGTCAAAAATATATAAGAATGATTCATACCATATGAAGCATTGTGATGGGAAAGAACACACAGATATCTCCCCTGGTTATTATGATGATGGCATTGTATATAAGATCGTACACAGTTATATACATATCCCTGTCATAGTCTGCGACTTTCAAAATATATTATATTCAGAAAAACCTGCGTTACTTTATTAATATTCATCTCTATTATTTATAAACCATACCTGTAAATTGGAATAACACATAATTTACAGCCCTCTGTGTTTATTTAAGTGTCCATATGGTGTATTAGCAAAGCCTTCCTATCTTACCACATGCTTGTTGCTTGCGACATGCTTATTCTTTCAATACATACATGTTTAAAAGCTAAACACAGATGCCAAATTGCGCTGTCGACATGTTTAGATGATCGTGGAATAACTAAACACAGTCTGCTGCAGGTTTAGAATTTAAATATATTCCCTCTGATGTTAGGCAATGAAGCAGGAACTCCAAACACAGCCATTAATCAAATTTATACAGGCTTTAAATGTTAAATATGCATATATGAAAATAATCGTACATGCAATTAAAAACAAGTTGCTACTACACCCATAAATCTTGTTATACATAGGGGACTAAGTAAACAAAGCCTATAAAATCAGCAGCGTGTGGAAGGACAATTACTTTGTAAGGGTATCTAGCACTAAGGACATGGTTGAAATTTGCATTCGTAAAGGTCTTCATTGCTGATCCATGTCTTGGTGTGAGTGTGTCCATTATTATATGTTATACATTATTTCTAGGTTCTTTAGGTAATACTCTTGTATTACACAGTATAAAAGTAATAATCGCCTGGATGCTTCGAATGAAATAAATAAGTGGACCCTGAGTGCCGCATGACTCGCGTAACTGGATTTCCTGGCGAATGTTCACTAGCATATTGCACTGATGTCAACTTTCATGAGTCAAATTTGGTTTGATTCTCCAAGCTCTGGGCCAAACATGTCATTGTCACAGAATACTCCTGATTCCACAGAGAGACAATGAAGGTTTGTGTTAGGACTAATGACTTATTTCAAAGAAAGAATGCCTTGAAATGAGTGAGACCTGACAAGCACAGGTTTATTTTTGGTCAACAGCAAAGACTGGAGGACGTAAGAGGGTGATTTTCATTGACATGTATTAGTTTAAATTACACATCCACATTTCTGGCATTGGATTTAATGTCATAAAACATATAGGCTTTATAAATAAGAAAAAAAAGTATGATGGAATGTGATCAGATGACCTGAAATAAGATCATGCAAATAAAATGAGACTATGAGTTTTAGAAAAACATTGCGGTGTGCGATTGGAAGGCTTAGTAGCTCTTACTAAATTGAAAAGATAAAACGATGGATTGTAAATATTCTGTGTTAAATTGAAATAATGGTTGCCTGGCATACTGTATGAGCAGGGCCATCATTAGCGGAAGAGAAATGGGACTAATGTTCCGGGCCCAGGTCAGAGCAATGGCCCAGCGTCATGACTCTTTTTGACTACTTTTTGTCTGTATTCCCTCTGTTGTTCCTTAATACCAGTACTCACTTAGACATCAGTACTCAGTGAGCTCCTCATATTGGGCTTTTAGCAATAAAGGACTGGGGCTTGTTTTATTAATTTTTTTAAATCTGAAACCAGGACATCTGTGCTGTACTTGCTACAGCTACTGAATGCCATGGCACCCCATGATGGCTTTAGTTCTTGGGCAGTGGCAGCTCTGACACAAAGCTGATCATGATCAATAGTATTTGCATCAACAACATACACATATACATCTAGAAAATACACAGCTAGAATATTGGTTTAAATACATTGGCTGCATACATCATTAAAGTTTCTAGCACCTTCCAAAGTAAACATTAAGTTTACTTACTTCTTTCATTTACTTTAGATTGCTGTAAGGATGGTGGGAAAAAATAATTGCAAAGTCCTTAAAATGTAGCCTAAGCAATTGTACAATACAACCTGGTATATTGTTATATTGGAGTATGATGGAATGCACTGTAACACCACATCCCCATGGCTGTCAAGACTGTGAGATCCCTGGTGGAGAACAGATGGATCAATTAGTAAGTTACTTTGTCAGAGAAATAGCTGTATTTAAGCAGGGAAATCTTTAATGAGCAACTTTTCCAAAATATTGCTTGTTCACATCTTTCCACGGAAGCTGTCATATATTAGATTTATTTCTATTCCATCAGGAAGCCCCCAAGCTTATTCATTTAGTTGTATTTAAAGTGTCACTTGTGATATAAAGTCCATGGGAGCCTAGAAACAGACATCCCTAGCATGGGGTTCCTGAAATGCCATATACTAAATAAATGTTTTTTTTTATTTTTAAAACATTTTTTATCTTTATTTTTACTTTTTCTTTTAAAGCTTCTGTGTATTGTGTGATGTGCATGGTTGTGGGGGTACGATGCTATTGATTGTGTGCATCTTGTTTACATAATGAATTATGCCTGTGATGTTTTTAATGTAATGTGTGTATGAATATATACTACTCAGGGTCAGCAAAGAGGAGGGTGTGGCGGAGGGCGTGGTTTATGCAAACCACTCACAAAGCTCTACCCCTGGGGGGGAAATCACTAAATGACGAATTACAGAAATTGTCAGTCGCTGACGATATTGGTGACGATTTTCACAAATGTGTATTCACTAAGTGACGAATGTGTTTTTTTTCGTCATTTTGTTTGACGTTTACAGATCGTCAATGTGATATCGCTGTGACGAT
>JABWIB010003019.1:3062-24159 GCA_016617825.1 Platyplectrum ornatum | reverse complement strand
TGAAGACTGGTGGGTCTGGTTAGAGTATAGCAGGTATGGAATGAAGACTGGTGGGTCTGGTTAGAGTAAAGCAGGGATGGATTGAAGAGAAGTGAAGCTGGTTAGTATATAGCAGGGATGGCATGAGAAATGGATGTAATTAGAATGTAGCAGGGATGGAATGAAGAGTATTGCATATGGATAGAATGTACCGGTAACAGGGATGAAATGAAGAGTAATAGGTTTGGCAAATATGTAGTGAGGATGGAACGAAGAGGAATGGATCTGGTAAAGTTGTAGTAAGAAACATAGGGCTCCATTTATTAAACCCTGTTATGTGTAAATTTGGCTGATGAAGTCTGTTATAATGTAAAAACTGTATTTACACCGATTTGTATTTACAAATCATCTATCGCCATGGTAACTGCTCTAATGAATGTCGATTTTTTTTAATCCTATGTTTGTTCACACATGACATCTCCACCAATTACTGAAAGTTTGACATAAAATTCAAAGATTGATCTAATTTTGAATAACCAATAAACTGCAGGATTCTCACTGATATCGGACTGTTATCCAATCACTATAAATCTGTTTTGCTTTAAGTCACATTATGACATGGCCCAGAGTGGGCCAATAAGAATGTGTTGTTGCCCCCAGATTTGTAGAACAATAGTAAACATATGATATGATGGTGAAATGATTTTTGGAGTGAAAGCTGTGACTTGGCCGTGGCACTTTCTGGCTTGTTTTTTAATATTTACTTTAAATTTTGAGTAAATATTTTATTCTTGGACATCTTAGTGTGGACAATCAATTATTCAACTTTTTTAGCTGGGGGGAGTGAAGTTAAGGACAAGCCAGGTGGAATTCCAGGTGGAATCTGGATACAGAAACAGCAAACACACTGGGATACTGACAATGGCACGATTCACGGAATATACAGGGAGTCTGGTGGAGCTAGGACAAGGTGATGGACAGGAGTTCAGACCTGTCCATTCACTAGAGTTGCTCCAGACATAGGGCCGCAGTCTGGATGAAATGACAGGTATTGAAATTTGTAAGCCTCTGGTGCAGTGCACTGCAGCTTGGTGCCGCAACGCTCTTACCAGGGTGCAGCAGCCATGTTCATTTACATTGTGAGGACTGGTAACCATGTTACTAGTAACGCAGATAATGTGGTTTCCAGCCCTTACCATCTTCCTACAGTGTAGCCACAGTAAAGACCTACAAAGGTCCAACCCACCTGGGTGGCTTCCACTGCGGGGTCCCTACTATTGGGATTCCTGCATACACCTCAGAGTTTGGAAACCTCTGCTCTAGAGAAAGCCTGTGTAATCTGTGGCTCTCCAGATGTCGTGACACTAGAAATCCCAGGATGCTTTAACATGCTTTTAATGCTGATTACGCATAGCTGATACCTGGCAAAGATGCTGGGTCTGATACCTAAGGGGAAATTTATCAAGCAGTATTTTTTTCCGGGATTTGTCATCAACACTACTCGCAGTGCTTTTACATCGGTTCAAAGCGGCAAGTTGATGCATTTACTAAGTGTCAATTTGAAATCAATGTCAAACAATGTCAACTTTGGGCAGCAATCTTGCGGCAAGAAGGCGTCAACTTGCGGTGACTTGTATGTAAATCATGGCGACTTGTTGGAAATCTCTGAAGCTCAAGTTGCCATCTGATAAAAACCCACACACTTCCTGATTACAACCATAGAGATTTTAGGATTTAGGAAAATAGCAGGGAAAGAAGATAATTGTGTGCAAAACATTTGTATGTTAAAAGAAGATTTGAAGCGGACTATAACAATTCAGTCACTGGGATAACGTTTTCCACTGCAATTATTCTTCTGGCTCTTCTTTGTTATATGCTGTCCACATACATACCTGGAGTTCCATAAGTTATTTCATTTATTTACACTGGCTTAGTGTACCAGCACTTTTTCTTCACTACTTGATCTTTTTGAATTACGATTCACGTCAGTAGATCCTCCAGGTAGGAGAATAATGCTGCAGGTATTTCATATCATTCATTTTTCATTCATGGGCGTGGATAGCATACGTCAAGTGTGAGTCTACTGCTCATGCATCATTGTTATAGGCACACATCAGGGCTTGATCCAGACTTAAGAAAAATCAACTTAAGTTGATTCTCCTCCCTATAGGGGGGGAACCACTTTTCCCGTATGGGGGAGGGGGAAATGCGCACACAAGGGCCCTATATTAAATCTTCCAGAGTGCGGAATTCAGAATTGTAAGTAAGGACTGAAGTCCCTACTGTACAATTTACATCCCTCCCCTCACCACCATGCCTACCTTGCATACACACACGCCCCTGTCTCTGTAAATTGCATAGGTTATGCCTTTACCAAAGGCTGGTAAAATAGAGTGCACATGTGGGCTGTTTCTGATCCCAGGCTTCAGGAAAACACTGCATTTTCTCAGTCTGGATGCAGCCCATAGTCTGTATAATCCTGGGTTCCGTGGGGGCGTGGCCTTAAACCTTGCACATAATAATGACATCAAACAGTCATTTTTTTATTAACTTTTATTATTATATATAACTGAAAGACTGTTTTAAAAGCGATGCTGTGTATACTTTTAACACATGAAAGTCTGACCATCCAATCGGGTGTGAACTTTCCTGTCAACCCAGGGGGTCAGGGACTGGCTCCTTGGCAAAGAGCTTTCTGTGATGTGAACAGAGCTGCGGGTGTACGTAAGCGTGACCTGAGGTTACACTGGGGTCATACTTCTGCAGAGCGTGTGCCTATATTTTCGCCTTCCATCTCTCTTCTCTGTAGCTGTGTTCTGGGCTAACTCTATCTTAACCTAATCTGCACACCAAGGTGTGGCTTGGTTCCGATCCAATACGCAGATGAAATTGTATCATTCACAGCATTGCCATCTTCTCCTGGGAGAAACCAAAAGCGGACACCACAGGGGTTGGACTTAGGCCGTGATTTATGTACAAAAAAGCCCTACAACCTGGAAGGGACACTTATAGCTTTTACAATGGGTGGACGGGGTTTGACATCATCATCATACAGTTCAGGGTTGCGGCAGTGATTTATTTGCCACCTCTCCCGTTAAACCGGGAGTACTTCCCGAAATTTGGGAGTCTAACAGACATTTTGGGAGAGCGGGCAACACTGGTCAAACATAATAGATGGCAAAAGTTTTCTTTGTGGGTTAGTCTGAAACAGGTATAATAGTAATATCTGTTTTAAATAGTTTTTATGATTGGCGCACAATGATTGAATAGCTGTAATATAATAATATGCTCTCTTGAATAACCTTATAGAGCCCAGCTGCCACACAGCCAAACTTTACCCTTCTGGACAGGGATGCCTTTAGAAATAGTGGGGGCCCGGGACTGCCAAAATTGGTTAGTCCCAGGCCCCCCTTCCTGTGATGTTATGACGTTGTGACATCATGACGTCATGGCGTCCATCCAGGCCCAGGAACCTGGCATGCAGCATCAACAGAGGGAATACTGATAGAAGGCTTCCATACAGTAGCTTTCTCTCTGTATTCCCCCTGTTGCCGCTTCACACCAGATTCATGGCGACGGCCCCCTGCTCTGTCCAGGCGCCGTTCGGGCCCGACGCGGCTAAAGTAAACTCGGCTGTCCACAGCTCCATATGTGAAGATGGAGAGAGGACAGCAAGGATTCTGTAAATAAAAAATGATTTATTATTTTCCACATTTTCCTCTGGTAATGTGATGATACTTGTATTAAAGTTTCCTTTGTTTAATAGTTATTGCAATGGAATAGCTGGAGGGTTAACTAAGTGTTGCTCAAAGTTCTTGATAGAATTGGTCAGAAATAGCCTCACATAGCCCATCTATTTTCGTAACTTTACTTACTGGCAATTATAAACCATATTGCTGTTTATATTAGGCCATTGTTACTCTCTGGCATAACAGAGTAGACTTTTTTGAGCGTGGAGTGATATTTAAAGACTAATATTTAAAGAAAATTTTCTGAAAACTTCTTCTTGGGAAGTTAAGCAATAACGTAAAAGATTCATCAACTTGATATTGTACATTGTTCCAGAACTCAGTTTTATCCCAAACAAGACATAAATAGATAAAATATGATCTCTGAATCATACACATAGTAGTTGGCCTTTCCGCTCTGTGACCTCCTGTATAGTGTGGACTGAAGCCAGCAAAGACGACACTGCACGTGAATTATGTAAACAATAAATTGGTCAAACGGGACTTCTCCTCTAAATATAGAAGATAACGTACAATATCTTGGTAGTCCCCCGACTTATTGTTTACTCTAACAGATTACTTTTCTCTATTCCCTAAATAGTGTCAGCTTCCAGGAATGTCACCATAATTCATTTGTAAGTTCCGGGAAAAGTAAACTGGTGGAGAAGTGTCTCGCTGCCAATTTTATAGGCTCTTATGTCCAATAAATGAACCAAATTAAGTTCCCGTCTTAACAGAGTAGAGGCCCGGTGTGTAGCCAGTGTGTGACCCGGAGGCAGGGAGTCTGAAAGCTTATTATATCTGATTGCTACGACCACCATAACACATTCAACAATGTAATCCAACCCAATAAGTCATAACCCAAATTATGAAAAAAAATTATTTTCATAATCCGTATCTGTCCATACTTACAAGTTCTCTCATTGCTCTGTCGATGCTGTCTTCTCCAGGTCTTGTGCAGTTGGCAATACAACAGCCAACGCCACAAAGTTAATCGATAGAACGTAAAAAAGTAACAAAAGACATCGTTGTCAGATATTAATTTAGAATTCCCGATTGATCAACGACATTGTTCATTTAATAAAGCTATACTTACGTTTTACCAGCCGTGTCTGGCCATCAGAGAGGTGCCATAAGTATAGTAATAAATAATCCGTAAATTTAAGTATTATTTATTTTATTACTATTTTTTGACAGGTATTTTAATGGACACCGCTAGAACGATATCGTATTGTTCTAGTGGATGGCCCAAAGATGGGGCGATTTTCCCTAGTTCTCATGGATGCCCAGCTTTACAGGAAGACACTACACCCTATCAGGCATAATGACTATGCAATATAATGGTATCACACAAAAAGCTTCTCAGAAACAAAATACAAATAAACTCTTCACCATTTGCCTTCTAGTTTTGGAAAGGTATCTGTATTGATATTATGGGGTACTTCTATCCTGGCTTGAGACATTTTGGTTTTGTAGACGACATCGGTGTTTAGACTGCAAGTCAGAATGACATAGTTCTCTCCTCATGTGTTCCTGGAGTTTTTAAATCTGACCTTTGAGTCCCAATGCACACAGGATGCACAATACGTAAGCGCCTTCACACAGATAAAGTGCTCGATGACCTAACCACATGGTGCCTCTCCAATGGATTAGATAATAAGGTTACTCAGATCATTCTGCTGATGGACAGACAGCTGCTGGTTCTGTTTATTGTTTGGGGAATAAGGCACTTGGGTCATAAACAAATCCTGTTACTGCTCCAGCCTGCTCCACATAGACGATCAGAGGGCTGAGGTAACTTTCTAGAAAATAATATTATCTTGTGACACCTAGATCGTCCATTTACATATAGTCCAATACATAAATGTTTTCAGCGATTAGAACTTTAACAGCAAAATACAATCAAAACATTTTTTGGGGTCAGAAACACTGATTAATATGTTACATCAATAGATATAGGTGTACCACCACAACTGACTTACACAGTAGTTATTTATATATTCACATTATTTATGTCCCTGTATTAGATATGTCCTCCTTTCCCCACTTTGTGCTGCAATTCAGAGACAGTATCCAGACATTCAACCCCAAGTTTGAAGGCCAGATCATTAGTTTGATTTGAACTATTTAGAAAGTGAGACCTATTTACCATGCTGTAAAAGCTACGAAGTCGACCATCGACCAAGCAGTAATCAAAGACTTATAGAACTCTATTTACTAAAATAAATCCTGCAAGGTAGACAGACTGGCTTCTCCTCGCTGTAAAGGATTTATGGTGTCTCTAGCTCTTTTTTTTTATTTATTTTTTTTATTTTTCTTTAAGTGGTTCATGTGAACAAGTAAAACCAGTTTTTCCATCTTTATTTTTATTTATTTATGTCTTATACATATTTCTTTATTTTATTCCACATTGATTAGTATTCTAGTAGTCTCCCAATATGTGCCTCTTTCTCCCACTAATTACTAACAAGTAAAAACTACCATTATCGCATCAAGATAAAGTTAATAAAAAGAACCCACTGTTAGTTAAGACAAAATGAAGACAGAAATGTTAAATACATGTAGTGGGGTGCTGCTATGAGTCTTTCTGTGTGGTGTATGGGGAGGCAGGCAGTGGTGGGGAGAGGAGTCTGGTGGTACCCTTGAGCATTGGCGTCCAGGGCATGTTCTCCATAAATCTCACATTAGTAACATCTATGGTAGAAAGAAAAAAATGTACAATGATAACATCTATCTCCTTCCTTTCTAGCAGTTCATTATGCACCTGGAGGAATATCAATGCTTTCTCCAATGCTGGGCTTCTCACATGAAGCATGCGTAAATATCAATCAACAAATTCAGAATTTGAGGCAATGATTTCATGAGTAGCACTACCTCAAGCCTTGATCGTTAATAAGGATAGTCTTAATGACATTATGCCTCACCTATCCTTGGTAACCCTATCAAATTAAACTTTTATTGATTGGGGGGGGACTTCAAGAGTAATTTGCATAAAGTACAGTTTCATACCCCTCCCCCCAACTGACATTTTTTTGGGGGAAGTTTAAACCCTGGTAAATCGGCTGAGTGCCCATAACCAGGACTTGCGCTTCGGAATACTAGTCATTCGGGTCTGGTTTCCGTCTATGATCCTTGCTTTTACCTTGTTTCACTTATTGATGAATGGATTGTGCTCTTTGTTCATTGGGTCACGTTAGAATGTATGTCGTAGATTTGTTTTGTTTTTACGTTGTACAAACTCATCTGCTTTTTTTTCTTGCATTCCTGAAGAGACACACATTGCAGTGTGAGAAAGAGACGTGTTACAGGCATCGAAGCCACGAGAAATCGCTGGTAGCCAAGTCTGATACAGATGCTAGCAGCGAGGAGAAGCATTTGTTATGTGATAATGCTTAAATACCCGGAGCTGTTCACAGCTGGAGAAGGAAACGGGCTGTTGAGAACACCCGGGATTTCTGGACCAGAGCCCTGACATAATCAGCCACAAGATTAATCTACAACACTGGCAGCTTGCACAGGCCTGGTGTGGACAGCACAGAGCTGCTGTGTGCGAAGGAACCTAAAGCGGAACCATTTCATGTCAGGGAGATGTCATCATTGGTAGTGAGCAGAACTATGGGAAAAGGCCGAAAAAATTAAAATTATGCTAAATTTGCACTTTCAAACAGAAAGTGTGTTGTGTGAAAATGTGTTGGTATTGAATTAACAGGTAACTTATTGACAGCTATCAATGTCCTGATTATTAGTATATGAGGGGTGGTCCATGTACCACTGGAGGTATGTGAAGCCCTGTCTGGTGATACATAGAGCGTTTGGGGGGACAGTTGCAAAGAGTATGTTTTTCATTTAAAGCAATAGCCATATCAATATGATCTAAATCATATTTTATTTAATAATAAAATATGTTGATGACCCAATAATATATGTAAAATATAGATCTGATAGTCATTACAATTTTTTTTTTAATATATACATGGAGTGGTAATGTATTTGCATAGTAATATAACAAATATACAAGAGAGAGGGAATATAAGTCAAAATAATAGTGAAGAAGAAGGAATATGGGTGAAGAAAAATAATGAGCAGTTAATAGGGACAGAATATAATTAGACAGTGGTACCGATTCTGGTACACACCAAAAAAAGTTTGTGCAATTCCATTCCAGGTAGTTCTGTCCAGGTCTTGTGAAGTTCTGTCCAGTTTTTATAAAGTTTTTACAAGGTCTAGTGCCGAGCCAGGTAGTGTTAAGCGCAGCATTATCTGCCACCTGCGTCCTTGGGGGGGAATTCACTAACTGACGAATTCTGCAGAGATTTCTTTTCGTCAGCGTTCGTCAGTGATCAAAATCCGTCAGTGAATGGTGATGTATAGTATTCAGTAAGTGACGAATTGTATTGACGAATTGTAACGGCTGACGAATGCTGACGATATCCCATTGACGAAAAATGGGTATTCGTCAGGTGATATTGCACTAAACTGACGGATACACTGACGAATTTCAGTAAATTCGTCATGACGAATTCACACACTCTGTGGATAATGTATAGCTCAATATGTNTATGAAAAAACGCAACTGTTATTTGCGTGTTAAAAATGCGCATTGCGAATAATAGGTATCTGCGTATTTTTCCACGCATCTGCGTGGGATTGTTCAACCCTTGTGCAACTTACCAATGACATGTTTCTGTTCCTTTGTCCATATCCAGNCACCTACAATGAGTCATCCTCTGCATNCACAGGAGATATGTGTACATTCATTAACATNACAACATCCTTACACAATGTACAGTATCGGCAATGAATAGGTGTACACAATGTATGTGTATTCAATGTGTATTCAATGTTCACACCTATTCATTGCCGATACTGTACATTGTGTGCATGTGCAGCGATGTTACTATAGTTCAACTCCGTGTTTCAAGGTAAAAATCATTGTTATTGCTGACGAAATGTGTCAATTCTCCACTCTCTGTTGACGATTTCCCTTTTGACGAATTTGAAAATTCGTCATGACGAATTGTGGGTGAATACAAAATTCGTCAGTTAGTGAATTCCATTTTTGTATCCTTTCTATGGTAAAATTCGTCACGGCGATCTGTCATTGACGAACTTTAAACGTCAAACTAAATGACGAAAAAAAACACATTCGTCACTTAGTGAATACACATTTGACGAATTTGTCAGCCATTTCGTCAGCCACTGACGAATTCTGCAATTCGTAACTTACTGAATTCCCCCCCTGCTCCCTCCGGTAGCCCCCACGAGAGTCCTTTCCTTAGGGATTGCCCAGCTGTCAGTACGATCCAGGGATTCCCTCTCACCATTGGCCTGCTGCATCACGTGGCTTCTCTCCCGACAGGACGCGCTCCTTCCTCAGCGTCGGCACGCGATTACGTCACCAGGTCTCAGGCCATTGCTAGAACAGCTGAGACTCACCAATACCACCAGGGGCTGGTCCATTCAGGCTTCTGATTGGTTGGCCTCCTGTTAAATTTCCGGCAAGTGTGCACTGCACTTGCCAGTTATAGAGTTGCTCTGCACGCTATAGCCTGCTCTCTCTCTCTATCTCGTGTGCCTTTGTCTTCTCTCTCTTGTGATTACGAGTGCCGTTCCTCATCTTGCCCTCTTGTCTCTGGTGCTCCCTCCATTTCCTGTTATCCTTCCTATATATTGGTATATTTGTGCTGCTGTTGTGTGTTTGTATGAGTGTCAGCCCCATTTCTTCTGCACCGTCTGTCCGAGTCTCTGGAGCTGGTCCTGAGTTGCGGTGCAGCACAGGCACTGCGTACGTCCACACTGCGTATAATCCAGAGCTGCATTTTTTTGGCCAAAAAGCAAAACTGTGAATTGCGCAAAAAAGCGCAATGCGCAAGCATTCACGCCCGGGGCAGTTTACCGTCTTGCGTCTAGTTTAGCGTCTTGCGTCTATACTGATAAGACTGAAGGGAACAATATAATCCATTTAATTTATTTGCTTATTTGTTCAACTTATATATAATAAATGACCTTTAGTGAATTTTGGGAAGAGTTTGGAAAGTTTCCTTTATAGCACTAGAAATTTCATTGTATAGTTCTTATTCTTCACTTTTTTTTCATTAACATACATAAACTACAAACATGAAATGAAGATGTTGTAGGACTGTTGTCCTTTCCATATCAATTTCAATTATAAATGAAACAAGCCACTGAATATTATTATACATCCCACAGAACTCGTAGCTGGAAACAATTATAATATAAATCTTTTCAGTCTTTTACTGTCAATAAAGTCCACATTGTCCAATGTAAAAGCTGTTACGCAAGTTGACACAACTAAGATGCGCACACTGCACAAACCACAGTACAGGCCAGGGAACTTCCTTGCAACAATTTTCACATATGCTGAACTATCAGCAAAGTATAGCAAATATACCAGTTGCACCATCCCCAGGCACCCGCAAGCAAAAGGGCGCAGATGGTCAATAATCGCAATGCGGAGCGCTAACCGTAACACCAGCCACGCCCCAAAATCTCATTAAAATATACTGGCACGCCCAATAAGCACTGTGCAAAAACAGAGGCGCAGAGGCATGCAGTCGCTAATGTGCACCTGATTAGCGTGTGATTTAGAGTTCGCATTCAGCCTCAATCTTAGGATCAGCTCCTCTGTCTCCTGCTCACGGGAACTCCTCAGGTACCGAACCCCAAAGAGTGGGGATTATTATCTCTCTCCTACAACGGACTCTCAAAATTGGGCCTTCAGTCTGCCTACGGACCATCCAGCCTGACAGTGTAGAGGAATTCTTTAAGGCCCTCGAGCTCATTTACGATGACCCAGATCATAAGTCCTCAGCAGAAGGGAAATTGCATGCCCTACGTTAGGGTAGGCGCTTGGCTCAGGAATTTGTCACTGAGTTCCGGTGTTGGGCCTCTGACTGCCAATGGAATGAGCTAGCCCTGCACTATCAATTCAGAGCAGGCCTTTCAGATTCCCTAAAGGACGCCATAATACAGTACACCTATCCTGAGACACTGGAGCACTTGTTTGGCCTCACCAAAAGAATTGACGACAGACTCAGTAAGAGTTGCTTGGAGAAAGACTCTTCCAGTACCTACTCAACAAGACTGCCCACTCCTCCCACTGTAATGGAAGAACCTATGCAACTAGGCTCATTTTCCCTTTCCTGTCACAAGAAAAACATGCCATGGGGCTGTGCCTCTACTGTGGGGGTCGCTGACTTAAAGCGGACCAACAAGCCCCAACAAGAGTAAGTCCCCACCAGCAGGAAACGCTTAAACCAGATGGAAATGACGAAATCCGTCTGGGACTACAATTAATATCCCCAGAAAATTCCTTGATAGTTCCTGCTCAGCTGGAGACCCTCTCTGGCAAGAGGGAACTGTCCGCTTTTATTGATAGTGGGGCAGCAGGAAACTTCCTGGACTGTGAATTCGCACACAATATGGGCATCACCTGCACCCCAGTGAAATCCTAAGTAGTGGCTTGTGGACTAGACGGAAGACCTCTCTCCGGGGGGGGGCGCGTGTCAGAGGTCACCACTCAGATACGCCTGACCATTGGAGTTTGTCATTCAGAGATGGTGGAATTGCTCCGTATTAACTGTCGGGCCGCTCCTCTCATCTTGAGACACCCCTGGCTGGTAAAGCATAACCCCCACATTGATTGGTCTTCAGGGGCAGTTGTCGCCTGGGGAAAGTCTTGCCACCACTCTTGCCTCTCAGTACCATTACGTTTTACTCGGTGGTAAATTCCAGGTGCCTAGTAGAGTGGTCAAAGGTGACGAATGGAAAACCGCCTTTAATACACACTCTGGTCACTATGAATATCTGGTCATGCCGTTTGGCCTGTGTAACACCCCTTCTGTGTTCCAGGACCTAATCAATGATGTACTCAGGAACTTCCTCTGAACATTTGTCATGGTTTATTTAGATGACATACTAATCTACTCCCGCTTTATCAACCTTCATCGAGATCATGTTCAACAAGTGATTTCATGCCTGCCTTGGAGAAATGCGAATTAGAAGTCTCCGAAGTGGTCTTTTTGGGATATATTATTTCCCCCCTCATTTTCAGGATGGACCCGGGGAATATTAAGGCTATCCTAGATTGGGTTCAACCGAGAGACCTGAAAGCCATCCAACGGTTCGCAGGCTTCGCAATTACTACAAAAGGTTTATTAAAGGGTTCTCTACCCTAGTCTCCCCTATCTCAGATCTCACTAAAAAAAAGAACATATCACAAGGATTGGCCTATTGCAGCTACCAAAGCCTTCTAGGATATCAAGATCGCGATCACTTCGAACCCAGTTCTGAGCCATCCCCAACCAAATCTCCCCTTCATCATCGATGTAGACGCCTCTGATATATGAGTGAGGGCAGTGCTATCTCAGGCAGATCCTGAGTCTCTCAAGCTACATACCTGTGCTTTCTTCTTGAAAAATTCTCCCCAGCAGTGAGGAATTATCACATTGGCAATCAAGAATTATTGGCCATCAAGTTAGCCTTTGAGAAGTGGCGTTATTGGCTGGAGGGGGCTCTACACAGCATGAACAGCACAGAATTTGGACACAGAATTTGGAGTTCATTGAATCTGCTAAATGTCTGAATCCAGGGCAGGCCAAATGGGTCCTATTTTTCACGAGGTTCAAGTTTACTATTTCCTACAGGCCTGGATCTCTCAATAGAAAAGCGGATGGCTTATCCTGATCATTTCTGCCGGAACACAGGATGGGATTACCCATCATCCCTAGCTCCACGATTATGACTGGTCTTACGCAAAATCTTTCCAGACAACTCCTTCACTTCCAGGACCAAGCTCCCCCTCAAACTCCCCACAACCGCCTCTTTGTTCCTGAAAAATTGAGAGACACATTCATTAGGGAATTTCACTGCACCAGGTCATCCAGCCATTCGGGGATTCGGAATACCTCCTTTCTGCACCCATTGGTCCTCTACAACCATTATAGAAACATAGAAAGTGACGACAGATGGCCCATCCAGTCTGCCCTATTGTGTATTTAAAACTATACCAACCCAAATTTATTCGCTATTTTGTTTGAGACTCAGAATACCCTTTTATTTATCCCAAGCATGCTTAAACTGTTCTGTAGTACTAGCCTCCACCACTTCCGATGGGAGGCTATTCCACTTATCCACTACCCTTTCAGTGACGTAATTCTTTCACACATTTCCCCTGAACCTACCACCCTCCAGTTTATACGCATGCCCTCGCATTCTACTACACCTCTTTCTTTGAAAAATGCCCCCCTTCTGCACCTGTTGACGTCCCTTGATATATTTGAAAGCTGCTATCATATCACCCCTCTCCCTTCTCTGTTCCAAGCTATACATATTTAGTTGCTAGGCATTTTTAGTTTAGGCATTATGTATTCCTAGACGTTACTGGACACATCTGTCGATGGATTTTATTAAAGACGACTGGTCCTCCAACTTACCTTGGGCCGAGTTTGCTTACAATAACTCCACACTTCTTCAGGGGTGTCTCCATTTTTCTGTGTCATCCACCATCCACGCTCTGGCTCCATCACTCCCGGTCAATCACAGGCATGCCCCGAGATCTCTAACACCATTAAGCATCTGAAGTCTTTATGGCAACGGGTGAGGAGGCACCTTCAGCAGACAGGCTTCCGAGTAAAAGCTAGACAAGATGTCCATGGACGTCCCTGCTATCTCAAGATTGGAGATAGAGTATGGCTATCCACAAAAAAGCTGTGTTTGTGACAGTCGTCCAGGAAGTTGGGACCTCGGTTTATTGGACCTTTTCCTATCATCCAAAGGGTCAAACCAGTGGCTTTTAAACCTCAAGATCCCCAACACTCTCCTCAAACCAGCTTGAACCTCGGCAAGATTTATCCACACCAAATGAAGACCTTCCCCTCTTATTATCGTTGGTCAAGAAGAATTCGAGGTCCAGGCCATTCTAGACTCCAAGAGAGTTAATGGGCGTTTATTCTATTTAGTCCACTGGAAGGGTTATAGTCCCTTTGGTTTCTCTCTCTTGTGATTACGAGTGCCCTTCCTCATCTTGCCCTCTTGTCTCCGGTGCTCCCTCCATTCCCTGTCATCCTTCCTCTGGTATATTTGTGCTGCTGTTAGGTGTGTGTTTGTGTGAGTGTCAGCCCAAGTTCGTCTGCACTGTTTGTCTGGGTCTCTGTCTCCTGCTCAAAGGATTTGTGTCATTTCTCATCTGTGCTTGGTGATATCTTACCCACACGTATAGGATCGTTCCACTGGGGACAGTGACCTGCAGGCTGTCCACACCTTTAGGGACTCCAGGCCCCAGTGAGACTCCGCACCTCAGTGGACCTTCCTACTTTTGGCTCGGCCTACATCAATCCAGAGTGAGTCTGTCTTCCCTTACCTTCTATATTGTGTTACTTGCCAGTTTCCTTATATGACGGTCTGGTGCCAACTGTCTGGGGTTACATCTCGTATCCACCATAACATGTTATGCTCTGTCCAGATCTTGTGACATTCTGTCCAGGCCTTGTGATATTTTCCCCAGGTCTTGTAATGTTCTATCAAGGTCTTATTGTGCAATGACCAAATCTTGTGATGTTTTGTCCAGGTTTTAGGCAGTTCTATCTATGTGAAGTGTGCGCAAAATTCTTCACAGGTTTTGTGATATTCTTCTCAGTTCATTTCATTATAATGAACTAAATTTTAAGTGTGGATCCGCTATCGTCTTCCAATTGTGTTTTGTTTGGAATAATTCTGTTCAGTGGTGTTACAAATGGCAGCCAGAATCTAGATATGTTTTATATAGTCCGTTTTGAAGCAACAACTCCACTCAACTTCCTTTCTAGAAGTTGTAGTCAGTTTACATACACACACACATCTTTATTTTAATTCTTGTTAATTACTGATCAAGCTTGATGAACATTTTTCTGTGTGTACAAAATTTTTCGTACTTATGGTATGACCATATAATGCACTCATCCCCCTCCCTTTCCCAGGACAGGAAATTGACCGCTCCTGGTATAAGCCCCACCCCCTCCAGACTGCAATTTTGTGCTAAAAGTTGTTAGATGAAACCCTATATTAGTAGCTGATTATTTAGTCATAGGGCTCCAGGGCTTGCGATTGGAAGCGTTGAATCGATAACATTCCCACGACCACATAATGGAAGCAGTCAGTGCATGAGAGGCGTGATGTTGATTTGTACGTCTTTAAGTGCTGTTTACACTGCTGTCGGGATGTACAGCGTGTGAGTCTTGCTCAGGAAATCATGAGCTCACAGTTCATGTATTCAGGATATGAGGCAGGACGGCCATGAAATCGCTGTTGTAAGAAAACAAGGGACTGTGAGCTCATGTACATTCCAGACACAAGGCCTGGGATTCCAGGCAGATGAATAAGCCAACTACACAATGGTCCTCTGGCCCTTTGCTTACACAGGTTGTCCTGTCATCATGTGACATGGACGTGTGCTAATGAGACCCTTTATAATCCCCCGGGCCAATGCCAAGTGTTAAAATTATATTATTACAGTAGGAGACAAAATCACGTTAAGCCAGATTAAAATACTCCTTTTGCAATTAAACTATTAAGATGGACATGATGTAGGCCAAAACTATTCTTATTTAACTGTTTAACGTACACAGTATCTTCAGGAGATTAAGATTGTTTCGTAGACACAATTTTTCCCAAACCTATTTTTCAATGAACTCCCTCACACGACCAAGACATAGGCCACATACATCTTCTAAACTCAATGTTTAAGTTTTACACATGCATTTCTAAATGTCGGTTGGTCCTTTAGATATATTAATAAATGCAGAAGAATCCATATTTCAGCTTCTTACCCATTCCTTACTCCTACAGTTGACCTTTCGTAAAGGTCACCTGATTATCTCCTCACGCGCGAATGCTCAAGGTCACTAAAAAAATCTCTTCCTGCGGCAAAGATCTGCTCCTGTACTGCTATGTGGTTGCTCCCAACAGGTTCTCTGAATATCTCCTTCACAAAAGAGGTGAGACTATACGGCAAGAGGATACAGCATTGAGGGGATGGTTTAGGGTTAGGCGGCAGGGAGGGGAAGAGCATAGAGGGGAAGGGTTAGGGTTAGGCAGTGGGGAGGGGATAAAGCATACCAGGGGAAGGTTAGAGATACGTAGGGGAGAAGACAGATCAATAAAAGAGAAGGTTAGGCTTTACATGTGGGAAAGACGGTGTTAGGGTAATGAAAGGGTTTGCGATAAGTGTAGGGTGGGTTGGGGAAATACTGTGGACACTGGGTTTTCATATTGTATTTCTTTGGTGATTGTAGTGCGCCATGTGGTATCAACACCATGAATGGCCCTGGAATAAGGTCGTTTGAAGCGGTGAACCAAATCTAATGTGTGAGCCGGTGTCTGCTTGGAAACTCCACAGTTAGGCCCATACTGTAGAATTCCTTCTTCCATCCAAATCCATATGTACAGAATGAAGGCACACTGGGTTTTGCAGGAAAGTCAGAAGCCCCTGTTATGGGCATATCCAGTAGAAGCAGATATAATCTGAGTTTCTCTAGTCAATTTCAGGCCCTATATTGTGATGAGCTTAAAGGTTATTGTAAAAAGGGTTTATGGGATGTATGGGAATTTGTCATCGACTGGCAGGGAAATCCAGACAGCAGTTTCAACCGCTGCTCACCACTGCCCTCTTACTTCCAGACTTCTAATAATCATGCCCTGCATTGACTCATGCTAATATAAAATGATGGTAGGCCAGAAATCTGTATGTATCGGGGAGTGGTCTACTGTATGTATGGGGGAATCCATGCTCACTGGATTTGCTTAAGTCTGAATCCGCTCCTTTTTTTTTTTGGAAGATCTTTGCATGCACCAGATATAACTATCCATCATCTGAGTCAGTGAGTCCCGGCAGCCGGAAGCGACATCAGCGGCGTTCCTCAGAACGAGAGTCTCTGACGTCACTTCCGGCTGCCGGGTCTCACTGCAGCCAGCAGCCCCCCTGAACCACCTATGAATGGGCGACCATTTTAAGTATATGAAGGCCGCATATGGCAATCAGTAGTTTGCCATGTGCGGCAGCCCTGACCCACCAATGATCTGGGCTGATTTTAGTTTATAAGGCCCTGAACCACCAATGATTATATATATATATATATATATATATATATATATATTTATTATACTTTATAGATATATAGCGTTTATTTATATATACTGAATACTGAAGGAATACTGATGGAAAGCTTCTGCTGCACGGCAGTACAGTATTCCTTCTGCTGCATCTGTTCCCTCTGGTGCAGCTGACCTGCTAAACTTACTTAGACGTCCAGACGGCTCATCCTGATGGTGATCACAGATTTTGCCATATTTGCGATATTACCCCTCAGTGGTTTCTCTGTGTCAAGATGGCACCATGCACTCATGTCAAGGTGTTACCACGCAGCCACATTTTTCCTGCTCTACATCTGTCTTTTATACCCTCTACCACAGACCAACTGACCAATAAATAACTAATCATTATGATGACTCGCTTGTTACTTAATCAATCACAAGTACAAAACAAGATCAAGTTATAAAACCATTGAGAAACAAGTCAGACGCCCTTATCCAATCAACTATTAATAAAACACGTCTAACGACTAGACCCAAAGAAGATGTTATCCATAGCAACGAGTCAAATTAACGCAACTGACCCAACACATTTAAAAAAGCAAAAAGATTGCAAGATCTATTCTGATTGGTTGCTAGGGGCAACATTTCCTCTTTTCCAATAGTCGCTTCAATAAATAGAGCTTTAAGTGTCTGTATTGTGTCCTCCTCTGTCACTGCACATTCTTACCGTCACGCCGCAGATATTGTTTATCCATTGCACCTGTTCGATGATTTTATTTGGCATCTGTTTCCTCTCTGAGGACATCAGTAAAACAAGTAATACTTCTTTGTTTAATGTCCTGGCTGAACATTATCTCTTACATTTTTTTGTCTGCACTTGTAATTATCACATTTTCAAGCCATAATTGATTATTTTTGCCTCATTTGATATTTTGCTGGAAGGCGCGGCCCTTGCAGATGTCTGGACGTTCAATCTTCCCCGTCACTCATTTCCCCTTTATGTTCGTTAATATTTACATGAAAAACAATGACAGAGAACTCAGCGGATTGTACACGTCTACACGCCCTTGCTGAGTTTTTCCGGTTTTCGGGATGTAAACCCCAATGTCAAGAACAATTGTCATTTTTCTGCCTTTAATGTCACTTCAAAAAAAAAAAAAATTAAGGAAATAGAATTACTTCTTGTGCATAAATGTCCATAGCCTACAAATGAAATTATCGTATGGATCCAGTGTTTGAAAAAACGAGAAAATCAGGTGGAGTTACACCTGGGTAATACCATGATGAACTGTAGGGGAGGTAAATGTCATCAGTTGGAAACAGTATTAGAGTTGAGGGGGTATATTTACTAAGCGGTGAGATTGCAGTGAGTATGAAAAGTGGGGATGTTGCCCATAGCAACCAATCAGATTTGAGTTCACATTCTCCAGTGTGTAAAATGAAGTTGAGANCTTGAATCTGATTGGTTGCTATGGGCAACATCCCCTCTTTTCAATCTCACCACTTAGTAAATATACCCTGAGAGATGATATTTCCTAGCACAAGTGTAATAACAGTGTAACAGTAACGCTGGTCCTGCTAGAATTGGTATAGATGGGACGTATGGCATGTGCCAAACACACTGTATAATATTACTTTAACAAATCTTTCACTATTGATGGTATCTTAACCCTAAACTTCTCTTTCCTGCTGCCTTAACCCAACTCTCCATTCCCTGCTGAATAACCCCAACCCTCCATACATTACTGCCAAACTCTCCCCTTACACTACCCTAAATATTCCCCTACCCACCGCATAAAACACAACCCTCCATTCCACCTGCCCAACCTTAATCTTCCCAGGATCACAAGGGTTAATTATACCAGTTATATCTAGTTATGGTGTCTCTGACTTTCATCTGTCACATAGCCATATATGGTCATGTCCTGAGTTTTAAACGCCGATTGGTCAGGATAAAGTGAGCTGATCCTTATTGATGTATTGATTGGTCAGTGGTTATGAGGAAAAGGTTATATAAGCAATGTGAGGAGCAGGGAAGGGAGAGCATGGCAACATCTTGATGGAGAGGCGTTGTTTGGTGCCATCTTGTGAAATTCTTGTCCTATTCTGGACAATGGTAACCTATAACCTATAGGCAGTGCTTTGTGCACCNGTGTGGGCTGAAGATGAGAGAAGAGAGTCGAGGACAGCAGGTCCAGAGACACAGAGGACCGGGATGGAGTCCAGAGATAGGGAAGTGCTAGACACACCATCGACTGTGGGAAGGGCAGTGCCATACATGAGGGCATTCAGTTATATTTTGCCCCAGTTTGTTGCCCAGGATTGAGCAGTGGATCTCCCTAGAGGGAGGTCACAGGGAACTCTAATGATTTAGCGGCAAAGCAGCCGGAGTTGACAATTATGCCACTCCATCCAGACTATTTATTTATTTATTAATTAACAGGTTTTTATATAGCGTCATCAGATTACGTAGCGCTTTACAATTTTAACAATCAATAAGACATGACTATATGGTAACAGACAGAATGGGGACAGGTGGGGAAGAGGGCCCTGCTCGCAAGCTTACATTCTATAGGATATTGGGGATTGATACAAAGGGGTAAGTGCTATTATTATACAATTGATGGACCAGCCAGGTTGTATGGTAAAGTGCTCAGTGCTCTGTGTGATCCAGTGACACAGCAGTGTTAGTATCAGAAATTGTTGGTGAATATATAAGCAGAGGAGAACATGTTAAGTAGGTTGAGGAATATGGTAAGCTTGTCTGAATAAATGAGTTTTAAGAGAGCGCTTAAAAGTTTGGAGAGTGGAGGATAACCTTAACAGGTGAGGAAGATTATTGTCTTTGTTATGGAGTGACCCATTGTGAACTGCTTAGACCATATATGTGGGGTGTCACATCCATTTTACAGAATTTTGTATCCAGTCCTGTGTCTGTTATTTCGTGACCAGTAATTGTCTATATTTTTATAAGTAGAAATGAAAATGATGGAAAGAGAACCATTTAGGAGTGTTAACCGTCGTCTCTTTTCTCTATTGGATACTTGGCCAAATTTAATATCTTTTAATATCGTTAATATTTTCTCGTAGTTTTATAAAGTTTTACTGACATATTGTTTAACCTAGGATGGACATAAATAACCATTCCAATTGTATCTGTAACTCGTTTTGTAATAAATAACTCAGACAGGTCACCAGTAAATTACTGGAAGCTGGAGGAGGGGGCTTTTTATAGACTGTTCCCCTCGTCATCTAGGCTACGCGTGAACATTACGCTGGTCTTTGAAATAAACCAGGCTCACAACGTTATGATACATTTGCCTATTGTGACAAATTCTGAGATGACTTTATGATGAAGGCTGGACACTGTATCCGAAAGGATGATATATGACAAATAATATCACTAACTGGTAACACAACTTCAGATAAAACCATAAACCAGATTTGTACATATCACGTTACAATAACACAGTAATCATAAACAACCCTCAGTAATAAGACAAACTGGAGGGTAAGAGGGCTCGCCTCAGAAACTTACACTCTAGGACAGGGGGTTGATTACATGGAGGTAAGTGCTACATTTTGTAGGTTACAGTGGATNTGTCCATTGCCTAAGGGGTAACTGTGTAAAGAAAGAGAATATGTAAGTGTTCTAAGTAAAGCTGGCCATACACTATGCAATAACCAGCTTTAGACAAGAGTGGGCAAAACCATGTGTAATTGCAGTGATCAACTATCAGTACGACCACTGACAAACCCAGACCCATTTCTTTAATTCTTTAATTTTAACCCCCGCCCAACTAATGTAATTAAGGTGGANTGTAGAACAGGTGAATGGAGTGTATTTCCCTTGTGCATCTGTTTAGGATCATAACTTAATTTTTTTTTGCAGAACATACTTAAGTCTGAATCCAGTACAATGAAACATACAGCTAAAGGGGCGGAGGTTGTAGCTTCTCTGTAGACATTCCAAGAATTATCTTGTGCTGTAGTTTGAAAAATCAAGGTAACCCTTGACTGCAGGACATGAATTCATGACTNTGGGAATGATTAGAAACAGAATATGGATAATATGGTCAGTGCTTGTGTGTCCCTCTAAATCATTTTCTCAAGGAGGGCAGCTGATCTGTAGAATTGAGAGGAATATGAGAGAAGAATGGGGGGGGGAGCTGAAGAGATGAATGGGGGAGGGCTAAAGAGAAGGACGGAGAGGAGCTGGAGAGAAGAACTGAGAGGAGCTGGAGAAAAGAATGGAGGAGGGCTAAAGAGAAGAATGGGGGGGGGGGAGCTGAAGAGAAGAA
>JABWIB010003018.1:34389-44828 GCA_016617825.1 Platyplectrum ornatum | reverse complement strand
TATTGTATTATTTTTATTTTTTTATTCTTTTTTTTACACTTAATGAGGCAGGTAATTGTCCATAGGACAATACCTGCCTCTTGAGTCTCTGCGCTAAGCCTGCACCATGTCGGAGTCGCAGAGGCACGGAGTCGGACTTTGCGTCTGACTCCGTGCCATTCAGAGCCGATCTGCACATGCAATCAGCCCCAAAATCCTTATTGAAGACGAAGTTGTTTAAGGAACTTTAGGGTCTCAATGTTTTTAAGGTGTATGTGAGCTAAAATGATGAAATTCAGGTAAATTATTATTTTTTCTTAATCCAATTTTGTTTTAGTAGTTTTACATAATACAAACAAATAAAAAACAGAAACCCAATAAAATTACGTAAATTAAGGTGTAAAGCAGCTTTAAACAGGAACAGCATATGCATTAGCTAATAGTAGTAATAACATCTACAAAGTCCCTACCATTCACAGTGTACAGAAGGATACTTCATAATAGAGAAATTTCACAGTACAAGGTTGAAAAGTAAACAAACTAGGCAATAAACTGTATGTAGTTCACAGTGTAAAGTGATTGAAAGAAATGGATAAAAGTCTCCGCTATACTGGCACCGTGGTACCATGTAGTCCGGGTCCTGCCAACACCGTTTTTGTTTACGGTCTTTCTTAATGTGTGCCACCCTTTAGATGAAAGTCCCCTTCAAGACTTTTAAGCATCCCAAATGACAGTGGTAGTAAAGGGATTTTTATGGAAGAACCTCTCCCATTTTGTAACCAACTCCTCTCCTTCCCCAATTAGGTCAAGCCAGAATGAATTAAATTGCTTTTAATGCTGTTAATGTCAATAATAATCATCACAGGGTAGTGGTCTGAGAAACCCCTAAGGAGGTAGTAAGCCCCCACCATTAAAGGCAACAAATTTGTGGATAGCTGGGCCAGGTCTATACGGGAGCAGGAGTATGGTAAGAGTAACAGGAGAGCTCCTGCTTCCCAGGATTAATGAACTGCCAGACATTGGTCCCATCCCATCCACCAGCCCAAGGAATGGGGTAGTGTGTAGGTAAAGTGCCTCCCTTCACCTATCCAGACTGGGGTCCAGCACAGTCCCCCAACCCCCCAACAGAACAGCAGGGTTATCTGGAAATNTTGTTATGTATTCAGCAGAAGACTTCAAAAGGTTGCTGGAATATGGGGAAGGGGGAGTAATATATATCTTGCTAGCACAAGCAAAGGGAAGGAGGTGAAGATTCCCTTGAGGAAAACAAACCGGCCATTAGGGTCAACATGAAGTTGCAATATCCAGTTGCCTTGCAAAATGCATGTATGAATGAGTGACTTTTTGAATCTTTTAAAATAATTTGTTGTTGGCTTACAAAGTATTTTATATGAAGCAAAATAAATTTTCCAAGGATAGTATTCCTGTGTACAAAAATCAGAATTTGCATAAAATATGATGGAGTGGATGTGCAATGGATAAAATGAAAAGTTCTCTTAAAGACCTTTTATAGGGATATTCTTTCTTCTCTCTTCCTTTCAAGTTTTTCTTTAATAACCGAATGTATATTTTTGAACTTTGCTCTCTCAAAATCTATTGATGACTTTTTCTTGTTTGTTGAAGTATCAATATGAAGGTCTACTAGAATAAACTGTACATACCTATGGATTAATACCGGAAGTATAAAATTCCCATATTAAAGTAACTGCCAAGCTATGAAAAGAAGTTTTGATAACAGATGACTTTTGGGTATCTGTATCTCCACCAGCATATCACATTGTATAAAATGTCATCCCTGAGAACTTAAACAGTTTTGCAAATTCCACGATTTACCGGACACCTAAGTTAATAATTAAACTCCCAATCACATATCCAATAATCTCACCAGCTAATCACTCAAGTTCACCCAATCCCACTCTGGGAATTAGGAAAAAGGAAAAATCCATAGTAGAATTTCTAATTTCCAGTGTCCTTATCGTATTACATTTCTATAATGGATACAAACACTGTTTCATTTTACATACTAGAGAATGAGAGCTTGAATCTGATTGGTTGCTATGGGCAACATCCCCACTTTTCAGTCGCACTGCAATGTCACCGCTTAGTAAATTTAGGCCGTAATCTTTATTTTATATTAGGATAGTCACTTACTAAACTAGCCATCAACCATCATTTTCCATTAATGCCCATCAATTATATTAAAACATCAAATTAACATGCATTTATTGTTAATAGATCAAATTATTATTATAAAACCCATTAAAATGTTTTGTTCTTTGAAGTATCTTAGTCTTTGTTTCATATGTTGTGGGTGACATCAAATAAATGTGGATGCAACTGTGTTAGAGCTCAGGATTTGGCCATTTTATAATCCAAACTCTGCCATAAAATATATTTGCATCTAAATGTAGCAATAATTGTTATCACAAAAATTTGTATCCAAATGGTGTAAATAATGTAATTGCTTGTTATTTGTTGTGATAAATATGAACATTGTTTAAATTTTATTTTNAAATAGATCTCTGCAGCTCTCTCTCTCTCTCTAGCCAGGGCTTGCTAAAGGTGTTCACAGTATCTCACATTTTCTAAGCATTTAATCATTCTTGCCTCTCCTAATTGCAAACTGAAAGAAGAACCTGTATTCAGTTGAAAAGTTATGATAAATTGAGAGTTTGTACCGATTATACTGTGTATATTTGTTTCTCCTTCTGTTCTGTTAAGTCAACCTGTACTCCGTGTTCTGGTTTAACAACATATCATTCAACAGTACTTGAAGTAGATTGTTTGTTATATTTGTTTTTTTAACTAAATTGTAGTTAATGGAGTAGCAGCCTGACTGCTATTATGGATTCATGTCCTGTTACCTTGATAAAAACTCAACAGTTTAACTTTCCTCGATCCTGAGAATCCAGACCTGCACTAATAGGACTCTTTCTACACATGCAGAAAATAACAGTCTTCATCCAGTCCATTACATATTCACTAGAAATAAATATATTTTTAATAGCATTCAAATGTGTCTAATGAGGACAACAATTCAGAATACCTTTGTGGTTCACAGTTATTTAGTAAATAAGTTCTCACTATTTGTTTCAAATGACCGTACCATTAAAGAGGCAGCATAACAATCTAGAGTGATGGTCTGTAAAGTCCTCCCATAGAAACACCCTTCCCATTAACTTCTTTAAGGATTGCCCATTGAGCAGGCTATACAAGACATTTTGGTTAATTTTATTAGTTCTCTTACAATGGTATAAATAATATTGAATTGCCAACAACCTCTATTATACATCAATTATCTTACGCTATTGATTTATATATTTTAGTTATTTGGTATTGTGTTTTATCATTTAAAAAATGTATGATTTATATTTATAATGGCTTCAGTTCATATTTTTTCTAATCTACTTAATTATTTAATTTAAACTACTTAATTATTTTACTACATTTGGTTAATAGGAAATGTTAATTGTGCTGCCTTATTGTTTTTACCCCAGAGCTGCGTGTAGAGCAGTTTTGATACCGTCTACCACATACGTAATTGTTTTTGAATATTGTTGGAAAGTTTTATTTGTATTTAACAGCAGCAGGTGTATTAAGTGTTAAATGCTTTACAGCCTGCTAAAGAACGAGCTTTGTGAAGTTGTAGTCATATAGTAGCAGCTGAGTATTTAATAGACCAGATTCTTTTCCAGAAGAAATATTTATGTGATCCCACCCACTATAACATATGTCAATAGCCGCACTGGAAGGAATGCAAGGATGCTCGGGTGGGGAAATGATAGCAAAGTGTGTGAATTTACTACTTACTTTATTTTTTGTTCCTCATTGAAAACGTCAACTTTTGTCAATGAATTTTCCTTTCCATTTATTTCTCTAGGTGAGGATGTCTGCTAAGAGCACCATTAGCAAGGAGGTCTTTTCTCCTCAGGATGAGCGGATGCTGGGTGCTGTACTGGTAAAACGTAGGAGTAAGAAAAAAATTCCATTCCTTGCAACAGGAGGACAAGGAGAATATCGCACTTACATCTGCTTATCAGGTATTATTCATTGGGGGATAGGATGAGTTCATGTTTTACATTTTCGTGTCAATCTCGTGGAATGGCTTATACCTGTAAAAATGTGTAAAGCTACAGTTGCTTCGGCCTGTAGCTATCTATGTTCATATGAAATACCTTTTTATAGGGCTAGATAATAGGGTTGGTAGCATTAGACTGGATCCAGACTTGTGTACTGGCTGGCGTTTAGAGGTTCCCTGCGCATGGTTGTAAGTACGTAACTAATGCATTAGCCACGTACAAGAGGCCTGATTTGGTCATTAGGATGCTGATCAGGCATCAGTGTGTAAAGTTGAGGGAGCCTTCATGGCAAATTTTTAAAATCCATTTATTATTCACAACATTATTGGTGGGACGAATGTTCTTGTGTTTTGCAGTGTATAAGCTATAAATATGTGAGAATATTTATATCCTCCATTGTGCTTTTTGATGATTGAGGTTTTGATGAATGGGCACTTTCCACATGTTCTATGCTCTTTTTCATGGATCTTTACTATTATTTGCTTTATTGGTGAGTGATTTGTGGTANACCTGGCCTCTCTTTCTGTTAACAATGCTGAAATAATCCCTATCGCTGTCTAGATGTTACTCTTGATGCTGAACTGTCCTTTACTCCACACATACAATCTGTTTCTAAATACATTTAAAAAAACATTTCCAGAACATGAAAATACCTCACACAAGACACAGCAAAAACTCTCATTCATGCACTAATCATCTCCCGAATTGATTATTGCAACGCTCTTTTGTTGGCCTTCGACATTTCAAAATGATTCCCCTACAGTCTATATTAAATGCAGCAGCCAGACTGATATTCTAGTGTCCACCCTGCCAGTCTCTACATTGGTTGCCTGTATTTTACAGAATTAAATACAATATATATCCCAGCTCGTTTTCTCAGATCTTCATAGGATCTACAACTCTCTGCTACTCAAAACAAATGCTCTGATTCCCGGTTACAGGGCTCTCTGTAATAACCTTTGTCGCCCGTTAAGACTATTCTCTACTCTCCAAACTTAAGTGCTCTCTTAAAACTTATCTGTACAGACACACTTACCAAGTTCCTAAACCCACTTCTACCCTAATTGTTACTACTATATACCCTTGGTTTCTGCTACGAACACTGCCGTGCAACTGGATCACACAGATCCACACTGAGCTGCTCCATTGTATAGTAAATAGCACTTACACCTATATATCAATCCCCACTCTCCTATAGAGTGTAAGCTCTATACTGAAGAGGAAAGGGATTTAGGGGTCACCATTTCATGTGATATAAAGGTAGCTGGGCAATGTAACAAAGCTATGAGAAAGGCGAGTCAGATGCTTGGTTGCATAGGGAGAGGAATTAGTAGCAGAAAGAGGGAAGTGGTAATGCCTCTCTATAGGTCATTGGTGCGGCCTCACCTAGAATACTGTGTTCAGTTCTGGTCATATCTCCAGAAGGACATAAATAAATTAGAGAAAGTGCAAAGAAGAGCCACCAAAATGGTACATGGTATGATCAACAAAAACTATACAGAAAGACTAGAGNAACTAAATATGTACAGCTTGGAGCAGAGAAGGGATAGGGGTGATATGATAGCAGCCTTCAAATATATCAAGGGATGTCACCAGGTGGAGGAGGGGGACATTTACCAAAGAAAGAGATGTAGTAGATTGTGAGGGCATGTGTATACACTAGAGGGTGGTAGATTCAGGGGAAATGTGCGAAAGAATTATTTCACTGAAAGGGTAGTGGATAAGTGGAATAGCCTCCCATCAGAAGTGGTGCAGGATAATACTACAGAACAGTGTAAACAGATTGGAATAAATACAAGGGGATTCTGAGTAATAAAATTAGGTAAATACACATTTGAGCAGACTGGATGGACCATGTGGCTCTTATCTGCCAGCACTTTCTATGTTTCTATGTAAGCCTGTGGGCAGGGCCCCATTCCCTACACACCCAGTCATGTCATTGACAGTGTATATCAGTCCGAAGCAAAGCTATGTATTTCAATCCATGCGCGTGTATAGCGTTTTCCATTTCACTTACAATAACCTTCAAGATAAACTCCTCAACTACATACATGGCCACTTTTACCCTTCCTTAGGGAGGAATATATCTTTGTGGCTTGTGTGACATGCTGTGATCATATGATGAGATGTCACAATACAGTGCACATTATATCCTTACACCGTATGCAGTAATAGCATTGCACAAACAGCCACATCTGTATACTAACAGCTGCTCTGTGCAGCTTTCCACTCACTAGTAATTAGTGACCGTGGAGATCAACTTGGCTGCGTGATTTTATTTTTTTTACTATTGATAATCGTAAAAAAAAATAATAACGTTTATTTTACTAAGTAGATGCAATGTTAAAGAATATGGACTAAGCTGAGTTCTGGGACACATAGGTACTCTGAATAATTACATATTGCCATGTGAAATTTCAATGCGAAGGGATATGTTGCAAGCTACTAATTAAATAATCAGGCAAGATCGTCTCTTCTGCCTGTTCATGGACTCGCACTGCTGCATTGTAAAGCATGTCTTTTTCTTGACAGATAGTCAATGCTCCTGACTGTTTTTTTTTTTTTTTTACACCCCCTCTTTAGCTGTAAATTATGTGCCTGCTAATAAGAAACTATTTTAAACTGTGTCTGTTTAAAGTGTAGCTTTTTAAAGGATTGTATTCAAGAAAAGAAAGTGTATATTCTATATCATTCTGGGCATTCACTATAAATTGTTCCAATCGAAAGATTTTTCAAGAGTGGGTAAAACCATGATGAATTGTAGGGGGGGTAAAATGAATGTCAGTGTTTGCATGCAGGGAGAATGCTTTATTTTTGCATTCTGCACACAGATACTGACCAGCGTTACTGTTACACTGTTATTACACTTGTGCTGGAAACATCATCTCTCACCTGTAATACTGATTGCAACTAATTACATTTACCCCCCTGCAATTCAACAAGGTTTTACAATCTTTCGATTGTAAAAATATTTCGATTGGAACAATTTATCTTATAGTGTATGCACAGCTTTAGGTTTTAAAACTAGTGCATATTGGTATAGACACAATGTAATGCACAGGACCCCGGGATATCTCAATGTAATGGGTGGTCCGCGGCCTCATAGAATAACCCCCCCCTGGGGGGCTGCTTCCGTCTAGTCGCCTCGCTTATATTGTTTTGTCTGCCCTTCGACTCCCCCTCTCCCCCCCCCCCTATTTATCTAAAACTACCTTGATCAGACACTATGTATCTGATTTTTGTACATGTGCGTCTGGGGCTCGCCCCTACATGTGTACATGTGGTACTGCATTTGGTTCTGGATTGTGCCCTGTACATTCCTTTTATTGTTGAAGATGTTTGATTTAAAACAATGTAATGCACAGCACATCTGCTAACTGGATCAGCTGCCATAAAACTTTTTGTTTCTATCTAATGCTTCTTTGAACATCATTTTTAACCCTTTGCTTACCATCACTTTGATTTTTGGCTTCTGTTTCATCCCGATGTGATATGTCAGGTAGTGAGAATGTACTTGCGTGACCAATGTACAGGATTATTTATATTTTGGTTTGGTATTACCTTTTCACATTTTGTTAAAATCCGCACTTGCTACTGGCAAAAATAAAATAAATATGAAAAAAAAAAACTGATGAAATGCAATAAAGATTAGTCTTGGCGCTTGAATTACCATAAACAATGTACAGGATTATGCCATCTTCCCAATAACTTAAAACCTGAATTGAATTTCCTCTTTGTAAACTATTAAAGCTGTAATGAAGATTTTTTTTAATAATAAATAAATAACTGGCCAGGCGTTGAATGTACAGTAAAGGTGCACTTCTGCTAATGACAGTTATGCCACAAAGGTCACCAAAGGGTGTCCGAGCTTATAACTAAAGGGTCTCTGTGGCATAGCCACCATTAGCTGCAGNAGTCAATGGTCTACTACTGTACGTTTATCTCCTGGCTGGCCATCAGAAGTTCAACACGTTACATTTCTTTAAACATTTTGTATCCTTGCTGATCGTATGTACGAAATAAAATTTTATTATTTCTAGTTCTAGGGAATTTGGCATGCAGCCGCTTGTGGTAATGCAAGCTTCAGAATAGCCTACCAGGCATGGGCATGCTAGTGTGACACCCCTGACCAGGTTATTAGGTTAGTGGTTCAAAAGTTCAGTAAGGAAAGGAACTGGTTCAATTTTAGTTGGGAGGTGAAAATTTGAGGTAGATACAGTTATGTGGACGTTTACTGATTGAATAAACGGGACTGCATGCTTGGAGCGTGCTTGGTGTAACAGGGACGTCTATAGACTTTAGGCCATTATTGGTACCTCATGGGTCATGGTACATGCCTGTATTGGAACCACAAGAGCCGTTGGTGGAATAGGTGGTCAAAAGCAAAGGCAAACCAATCAAATCAACAAGGGTCCTTGACACGTTCCTCTCCCGAAACCAGCNGAGGAGAAGGGCCCTGTGAGACGCAACCGGATCTGATATGAGATTTGCTCATGGAGATCCGATCACTAAAAATGAAAAATGAAATTACTGTCTATGATCTGTAAGGAAACAAGAATATTATTTCTGTTCCTTTTAAAATATATTACTAAGTCACATCTGAATGTGTTTGTTTTGTTTTCTAATTTATGCTTAATGATAATCTTCTAATCTTATTAATTATACACAGAACAAGTCAGTAAGCTTATTCCGGATAGCCAGGCCGGATGATAAGATGGGTGTGTAACTTGCTTATATAATATATCTATTGTTAATCTTGCAGGTTGAGTCTGTGTAATGCTTCAGAACAGTTTCGATTGTATCTATTTATTTNTTTTTCTTTTAATGGCCTAAATAATCCATGCACTGCCATCTCAAGTGGTCAAGTCCCATCTGAAGTCTTTGTGCATATTGGTGGTCATAGGGACAGATGATCTGCCCGGAGGCATTTACTCCCTTCCCTTTCCCCAACCCTACTGTAAACATTAAATCCTCCTAAACACCATCAACCCCCCAAGATCTCATAACTTACATACTTCTTACCACATACAGCCCCTCACAATCTCTTCATTGTTAATGTAAGTTATATATTTCTAATACATAACATTGGAATTGAAGCCAATGGCAATCAGTGCTATACTTTGCATTTCTCTTTTACTTGTGCATAGGTGGGTAAGATCCGCAATTGTGTATAAGCATTTAGTCGGTACGGAATTGCTGTGTGTGCCTGTGGGCCTCTGGAGAGCTTCCAGCCTTGTCTCGAATGTTGGCAGCCGTGTCTGACACTGGCTAGCACTCTAGTACTTGGCAGCCGTGCAGCCTTTGTTTTTTTATGCAGGATCTGACCCAGAAGAAATTTAATTTGAAAAGAACAGAATACAGCTACATTAAAGTCCTGTCCTTGGCCATCATTTTGAAAGCAGTATCCCTCGTAGATGAATATAGCCAATTTGGTTCTGTCTTCCAAACTGGTGAAGCGCTAGTACTTTACCTTCTGCAGTGAGCAGAAAAGGATCCACTATTTCCCTTTATTACCTGCATGTTCAGACTGCAGAATATGGGTCTAATATGCCATACATTTATAGATAAATAGAATAACGTACATCCCTCCATATAGATATTATAGGACACTGCCACTGACGATATAAAGGCTACAGGCAGAAATGAGGTATTCCTAATATCTGTGGTATATTATAGTACATTTCTTGCCCGTTATCATTTCATTTGCTTCATTAAACCATTGGCAGGAACATTATTGTTTAGTATTTTCCAGCATTGCCTTGTGTTACTTTCTAAATGCGTTTATTTGTCATAATCTGACTAATGTATTATATTTGAATTATTTTTCTATTAAATATAGTAACTTTTTTTTTCTTTAAATAAATTTTTATTGGAGCAATCAACTTGTAAAAAAGAGGAAACGTGGCAAACAGTGTGTGTGTCTGTATATATGTGTATGTATTCAATGTAGATGCACCAAAACACACTAAAACAAAGTTTTATCTAGAAATCTGCATTTAGCATTCTCCAGAATTTCACATTTAAACATAAATGACAGGTGTGCTCCTATTTTTCTCACCATTAGCACTAGGCTTTTATGATCCAAGTCTGGTGGTAAGCATAGTGTGGAAGGTTACCCCTCATGTTTCCAACCTCCCAGAGGTGAATAAGCAGTATTTTTTCCCAGTTACCTAATCCTCGACTCCCAGCTGCCTAACCCTAACCCCTCGCTCCCAGCTGCCGCACCCTTACCTTCCCTAACCCCCCACTCCCAGCTGCCTAACCCTAACCCCTCGCTCCCAGCTGCCGCACCCTTACCTTCCTCAACCATCTGCTCCCAGCTGTTTAATCCTAAGCCCTTGCTTTTACTTACCTTCCCTAGCTCCAGCAGCTGACGGAGCT
>JABWIB010003018.1:14438-33174 GCA_016617825.1 Platyplectrum ornatum | reverse complement strand
CCCCCCCCTCCACATGTTTTCTTTTTATTGTATAGTAGATATGCACTTTTGAGCCATAGACAGAAAATATAAGCACCTACACTACAATGAATAAAGAATAGCATTTTGTATTTTAAGGAATACCATGGTTGTCATGGCTTGTATCAACATTACGCTGCCCTACTCTAAATTAATTCCACTGTAGTATATGCTGTTTTTGTGTGTGCTAGAGTTCGTATTTTTATTGAAAGTAAAGGTTTAGCATGAATGTAGTTACTCTGTACAAAATCAAATGACCTGTACAGTACATGACATTTGTAACAAGCTGTGTCCTGCAGCAAAATTGGCTTTTTTCCATACAAAAAACAACAAAAAATATAAATATATATAATGAAAACGGTACATTAAAGCACATAAGCAAAAAGCACAACTTTCTATCCCTCCTACCACAATCCCCTGAGGTACTCCCATTTTTATTATTTATTTTAAAATTTTAGGAATCTAAATACTGAATCCATCCAAGGTAGCCAAATGTTGTGTTCAGTGTGCAAAAATCTCTCGTGCTTTTATAGTGTCATTCGCCAATCCCACCTGTGCATCAAAGGATGGAAGGTTGGGTGCTATCCATAACCTAGAAACTAATACCACTAACCAAAGTATTAATCTTGCTAACATATATATGTATTTTACAAGAGCACAAGAGTCGAGTGACTCCTTGTAACCATTTCCACGCTTCCTCAGGAAATCATTGTATCATTGGACATCCCAACAATAGATGTCAAAAATTACTTTCTCCATTTCCACATTAGGACATGTTGAATCTCTTCTCAGATTCGCTGTTGTACAGTAAGCTCTATGGAGCACAAACATTTGGATTTGCTGGAAATGCAAGCATAATGTAGCAAACCTACCNCTAGACAAGTCTAATGCTGGCCATACGCCTATACGTTAGGGGTGAGATGCATTGCTCCCATAAATTTGCATGTGCTAAATACCCATGTATAGGTAATTGGCAACGATGACCATGAATCTTGTCTGCTGCAGCCAATGCAATGTGCGACCAGAGGGAACATCATCTCATACCTATCGCATAGGTTGACTATTGCTCATCAGATAGTTGACCAATATCCTCCTCCTGCTTTTCCCTAGGCAACACAATTCTTCATGGGTAATACATACAGAAGCTCTTTTTAGCACTTCTGAGATATTAGATTCTTGTATCTCCAACAGAGATTTTCCAAACTAGGGATCTAAAGCATGCCTAAGCTGCCGTAAAAAAATTAGAGATATCATATTAATATTTCATATAAATGAAGTAATTAGAGAATCAATAGAAAAACTGACATGCTATAAATATGTTGTATAACTTACTGCATTAAGGCAGAACTGTAATTTTAAATAAATTGATTCTAGATGTAAGAGGTAACTTGCTCCAAGTTCGTGTTTTAGATTTAAACCAATTTGTAATAGGATGAAAATTATGATTCATATAGTGTAAAGGTAACCCAAGTCCCTAGATAATAAGATATTCTGCTATATTGCAGAAGGCAGTGCGCCATATCTTTTATTGGTCATCTAATACATTTAAACCAGTTTATTCTGAAACCAGAAAATCTCCCAAAACCATCTACTACCTGTAACAATCTGGGTAAAGATTCCCTCTAATATGAATGTCGTATTTAGTATGTGTTTTTGGCAACATTATTTACATGCATATATGCAATATTGTAAAAGCATCCTATACTTCATGCTTTATTATAATAGGTAATCCCCAAACATTACTTTGTTTAACACTTTATTGTCCAGAAAATATATTTTGTAAGGTGCATGTTTCTTCAAGTGTTGGCTCCAGAGAGACTTGTGTATGTTTCGCATTTGTTTTTAGGAATTTCATCTAGCCCTTTGTGATGGGAGGGCCAGTCAATTCAGGAAACTCCACAGATCCTGTTGTTAAGTAGAGTACTCAGTACTAACATGTGCCTCATTTCCTCAATATATTCTTATCGAACACACACAGACCAGTATCTTGGAATACATTCCAAACCTGTTATTCACTTTCATATCGTCAGAATGGGAAGTGTTCTTTATATCTAATTGTTTATTCAATCTAGGGGCATGTATATTTGGGGGTTAACACTTTTTTTTTGCACCAAATCACTTTAAAAGGAACTGTAGATGGCTATAGACTTAGGGGTATATTTACTAAGTGGTGAGATTGAAAAGTAGGGATGTTGCCCACAGCAACCAATGAGATTTCAGTTCACATTCTCCAGTGTGTAAAATGAAACTGAGCGCTTGAATCTGATTGGTCGCTATGGTCAACTTTCCAATCTCCCTGCAATCTCAATATACCCCTTAGTCTTAAAGCATTAGGAAAAGTGTATTAGGATCAATGTACCTGGTTCTTTATCACACAGAAAGAGCCCTATGTTAGTGGAAAATATAATAAACATTGGCTCCTGCTTTGGGGTAAACACCTACACAATTATTATCTGTGCCATAGAGAACTAAATATATCTATAGCTATAGCTAGGTTTCTAAGAACTAATATATATATATATATATATATATATATATATATATATATATTGAAAGGGATAACTGAAAATAGATCTTTACTAAGGTAATTGCTAAATGATAAATGTCAGATTTTTTCTAGCATAATTTGGTTGTGTATGAATAGTTAATATATTAAAACATTTCCACATATGTTTACATCATATTTGTCAATGACCCATCTGAAGCAGCTAGCCTCTGTCTGACTCCATTATTACTGGCTATTTCAGCAGTAATAGATTAATGAAAGCTTTGCAGAGCATTCATTAGTTTATTACTGTTGTACCTGCCAGTAATCAAGTTGAGAAACGTAACTTTACCCTGGAGGCGAAAGCTAAATCAGCAGCATTATAACGGCATTAGGGAAAAAAGACTGGCCGTACACTTCAATGAGGTTTGGTCCCAATAATCGGGCATGGCACACTTGACTCCAGACAAAGTACTCCAGCCAGGAGCACCATGCTTCCAATCCGTTGCAAGGGCCTATAGTCAATGATGGCAGCACATTCCTCTTCTGCCAGTATTGTCTATCCTAGCAGGTGAGTGGCACCAATATCTGGAAGCTCATCCCATTTATTGGCCCACCTCCTGCTGGGACAGATTATCTGCATAATCTGTATGGCTGGTTCTTAAACCTTATACAATCTGTTTTTATTTTTGTCTCTTCAGTTACTAACAAGAGACCCCCACAGGTCTATATCACCAAGGTTAAACAATTCGAGGGCTCATCTGGTTTTGTGAGACGTTCTCAGTGGACTCTGGATCAGCTAAGACAAGTAAATGGCATTGACCCCAACCAGGCAAGTTATTCTTTTTAGCTATGTATGTTTAATTCAGTATTTATATATTTATTTGGTTTTATCTATTTATTTGCTTATTTATCTTTTGTTTATTGCCCACACGTAATGGCATCCTTATTTCTAAACAGTTGTTTTAACTTTGGTTATGAAAGTTACCCTCTCAACTATAATACTGCTTGCAAAAGATAAAACAGGGTTGCCGACTCTCCTGGGATGTCTGGAGACACTTGGGAGTGTCGGCAAATCTCCTGTGACCCAGACCAAGGCAGTCTTTTTAATGTAAATGACTGCCTCAGCCCCAATCGATGCTATGAATAGGTGGGGCTTGGTTGCTGTCCCTTGGTTTCTCCCAGGGTAGAAACTAAAATTCGTCAACCCTGAGATAAAATATTCCTTCTTTATATGTTCAGTCAGCTCGCAAGATATTTTATTTAGTATGGGCCTTTCCTTCTAGTATCATAACTGGTTGCTACCTCCTTCCAACCCCTTGCTCAGTCATAGTACCTACCTACTAGAATTGCTGATTGAGACGCTCCAATTTATTTGATTCTATTTGCAGCTAAAAACATATTTTCTTATGAGAATTGTAGAAAGACAATTATACTTCTAATTACTTTATATTTTTTGCATTCAATATTTTGGCTCCTGCAGATTTTTATGTGGTGTTCCTGAAAAGGTTTCATTGGAAGTGATAGGCAGTGAATCCTTTCATGGTAACAAGATTTNTTGTACTTTATTCTAAATAAAGCTGCTGATTAGACTTTCCTTTAGTGTTATTTCTTTATAGTCCTGGCAGATGATTTAAATGCCTCATTAGTCTTGTCTTAGCTATTGTTTAGCGGCTTCCGATGCATTGCAGAGATGTGATTAGTTTGTCTGGGTACGTTGCTATTAAATGCTTTTGTTCCTGTTTCTTATTGTAACATTTGTGTGTTACTTTGCTTACTTTTATAGTGCACATTGATCCCAAGCATATACATTTATGTCTGGAGCGCAGAAGATGGTGCATGCGCCCTTTTGTGTCTAAGGAAAAGTATTCTTTCACTTTAAGTAGTGCCTTTCTATGCATATTCTGTGCGCAGAGGCGGCCCTGAGCTTTGCGGGGCTCTAGGCAAATAAATTAGAGAGGGGTCCCACATCCCCAATAATTGGCTCGCACTCCAATCCCCCACTGCTGTGGCTAATAAGGACCTCCTGATTGGCGGTGGTGGGAGATTGTAGTGGGGGGTGTGATTGATAAGCATGGGCATGGGGCTGTCAAAGGCACAGCAGGGCCAGCCCATTAACAGCCAACTCTTCTGTGTAGTTGGCAGTGCGACGGCCCCTGAGTTGTGCGCCTGCCTGGCCTATGTCTGTGTGTATTCAGAGGTCATTAATGGCCCTCCCAAAAATAAACTGCCCTTCTTTAAGTCCTGGAAGAGGGAACCTACCTCTCTTATACTTATACCTCCCATGTCACAGGCATTGACACCCATCAAGTGGCACACTCAGGCACTTGATTATTATATTTATTGACCTAGAAAGCTGCTAACGCACCCATTTATGTGCAGGGTAGGCTTGGTATATATAACTTGCACACACACATGTTATACTTTCATCTTTAATAGTAATGACTAGATCTAATTGCTGGCATTTTTAATTAAAACTAAATTGGCCTTAAAGTTAATATGCCTGGAATGCGATGATATAAATTCTTTGAGAAACCATTCACAAAATCCACATTCTCAACCTTAACCATTGAAACTTGCTTTGTCATTGGTAAATGGTATAGGAACAACACACTAGTGAAACTGAGCCTGGCAATGTAATGGTTACATTTTCATGCAGGTTTTAAGACAGTTCCTGCATCCTGTATACTATCCTTGTCGCTTTCCTTGTCACACCCACTGACTGGCTCCTACTAATGCTAACTCAACAAAGAAATAATGTATCTGAATGGAATTTCATCTTTATTCAAATAATGTCCAGGGTTCTGAAATGGAACCACTGTGGGAAACCCACACTAAAGCTGGCCACACAATGTAGCGAATATCGGCCCGATCACACAGTTATCGAGTATCAGGTCAGAATCATTCTAGTATGTTGTACAGATTTCTGAAACCTCCGATTATCAACACAGCAAAGCTCTGGGACAATAATCGGATCGCTTCCTGATTATCCTGATTATAGTCCAGAAAGTCCGATTATTAGACCCTATACCTCCAACCCCAGCCAGTGTTTTCCAATTTGTTTCGCTCTCTAATTATTAGCAAGTGCAGCATTAATACAGTAATCGAGTTCTGCAGGGCTTTCAATACTGTATCACTGCCATACTTACTGAAAATTATAGAGTCCTACATACAGGGAAACTCCTGCCAGGAGGTAGAGGTGCCGTACCACTTTACAGAGTTTCTAGCTGACTGCACTGGCAATCTTAGTTGCCCCTTCCTCCTCAACATGGATTATCGCTGTCAGCAATAGTAGTTAGTGGCACCGATATCAGAAGCTTTGTCCAGGGTTAATTTACACCTCTTAACGGATACCTCTTGCTGGGAGCGGTAATCTTTCTAGTGTGTGGCCATCTTAACAGACATCCCTAAAAATGTGAGCAACAGGAGTCTTGTTTTCTCTGTAGTAAATGTGTTTTTCTTTTCAGGAGTCCCCAGAATTTGACCTTCATTTTGACAATGCCTCTGATCAGTGGGTGGCCAGCTCTGGCTCTGAGAAATTTACATTCTTCCAAATCCTCCATCACACATGTCAGAGATACCTCTCCGATAGGAAGCCGGAGTTCATCAACTGCCAGTCCAGACTCTTCTCAGGTAGATGCACATGAATGAGAGAACCGCTGCACTGATCTTCCATAGGTAGCCAGGGGTGCGGGTGCTCTCTACATAATTTTGTTAATTTTTGATATTTTCATTTTCTGCTCTACACAGGAACATTGGCCCTGCATTATGCAGATTCCCCTTGTGTAGGGGCTCTCACTGTTCATAGCATACTTTTTATGGTTTCCCCTGTTAAGTAAGGACAGTGCACACACCTAGGCCTTGCATAAAGGCTGAGATCAAGCTTGTACTGTACGATTACCACCCCTTCCATCTGTCCACTGTTCATGCCGTTTTCCCCGATAATAAAACCTACCCCGAAAATAAGCCCTACCCTAGTTTTTGTAAAACCGTCCAAAATAAGCCCTATTCGAAAATAAGCCCTAGTGAATTCCCCAGGACTGTTTATATGAATCTCTGTCAATGTTAATTAAAATAAGCCCTACCCCGAAAATAAGCCCTGTGGTGTTTTTTTGGACCAAAAAAAAAAAAACAAGACGGTGTCTTATTATCGGGGAAACACGGTACTATGTTGTATACAACTGCCCTTTCCGCCACCACTGTAAACAGGGACCTTTATGGAGGTCTGGATGGTATGTATACAGATCCATATATATTCTGGATAAGGTGCACATGGTTACGTCCTAAACCCGTCCTTTGCCTTAATAAAAACATTATCATTGTATTTAGAACATTGGTAAAACATTTTCAACCATAAACAGCTTTGTATAGTTTAGTTATCTGTAAGTGATATATACTCCTGTCGAGATTATTCAGGCTCCTCAGCTGATATGACACTGCAAGACGCTAGTCAAAACAGCCTCGCGCTGAGGGTTACCTACATCTTACCTTTGCTCTATCCATAGGAAATGTAAAGCCGTTACATTTTAGCAGGTGTAGTGTATTCCAAAGCTAGCCATATTTATTTAATAATATAATATATTTCACAGGAAACAGTATATTACATTCTGCTGCCGACAGTGTAACTAGTGCTGTACAAAAAGCTAGTCAAGCCCTTAACGAGCGCGGAGAACGTCTGGGCCGCGCTGAAGAATCCACTGCGGAAATGATGAACAGTGCACAGCAATTTGCAGACACTGCTCACAAGGTCTGTACTTTTATTTGAAAATAACTGTATCCTCTCTTTTATTCCTCTAATTTACCATTCTGGTATGACCATTCCAATTTCAAAATACAGCTGACCGCTATACGCCAGCTTTCTGTTATTTCCATATTTCTATTTATATCTTTATATCTTAGATCTTTATATCTTATATCTTTATATCTTATAATAAATTAATAAATATGCAGTAATATCCCTATTTTTGAAACGTACGCATGTATTACAGCGAATAAGATTCTTTCCAACACTCATTACCCAAGGAGGCGGCAGACGGTGGAGGCAGTATCAACCGCCAGAGGGTAGTGTCCATATGTGCATAGAGGATGGAGCAGATAGGGGGAGGGTTAGGTTTAGGCCAAGAGAAAGAGATGGAACATAGAATTGGAGGGTTACGTTTAATGTACCGGAAGGGGATAAAACATACAAGGAGACGGTGAGGATTAGACTTTGGGTAGGGGATGAATTGTAGAAGGGTTAGGTTGGCGAGTGGGAACGTATCCTACAAGGGGATGGTTAGGCTGTTAGAAGGGTGGTTAGGTTGGAGTTAAGCTGCAGGGAAGAGAGGGTTAGGGGGATCGAAGGGAAGGGGAGGGTTAGGGTAAAGGTTGTGAAGAAACTTGCCAGTCGGAGTCAAAATTTCTTCCTTCGTTGACTCCTAAGCGAGGACATGTTCTTGTTGATGCCTTGTCGTCACGTTGTGGTTCCCAGGAATGACCCTGTCAAAGTATGTCTAACCAGCACACCACCCCCACTAATTGTATGTGTCAAATATATGATTGACAGATTTGGCTCTATATAGGCCCAACTACAGCATAGCCATTACGATGAAGTGCCAATAATTGACCATTTTAAAACCTTTTATTGTTGTATTTTTAGCTATTTTTAATTTATTCTATTACTTAAGTTATAGATATGCTGAAGAGTATGTCATGTAACGAGTAGTCACATGTTCAGTTGTCTTACCGGATATTTGTTGCCTATACTTCCATGATAACCATACCTGCACAATATGTTTTTGATGGTAATGATATATATTTCTTGATGGTTTNATTTTCCTCCTCCTTTTAGTGTATTCCTGTTCTGTGCAATGTTTGAGGTGCTAAGTTTTACCTTTATTGGTTTCTTATATATTCTGTTCATGCCATTTTCTGATTCCTACTTTGTTTTACTTCTCTCCTCAGCTTGCCATGAAACACAAATGCTGACATTGTTGACTGGAAAATAAAGGTGACCACCCCTTCCCCCCTGCCGAACTGTAAATGCCAAAACCTCAGCACAAGATTATTAATAAAAATATCAATATTTTTATTTTGAATGGGACACCTATTGCTCACTTCCTGACATACCCGGAATACTCTTCAGGTACAGGTGGTGTCATCGCAAAGTTACAGAANAACTCTTGTGAGAGTTAGATCTGGATGTAAAATGCAGGGTATAGCTTCCAGCAACCACTTTACATGCTGACATCAGTTGGAACATAATTCAGTGATCTGAGGAATGATGAGCCGCCGTGGAGATACAGGCTGATAGAATGGTTTGTGCTTCAGGATGCCGTTTGCTGGCCTAAGTGGCTAGTAGTCCGGTATGGGACCCATAACTTCTGCTCACAAATTGTGCTGCAGCGGCTGGCTCTCGGGACACTCTATTTTTCATTATAGTCTCACACGCCTTTATTTCCGATATTACGCAGCTTTGTGCAGACACGCACGCATGAATGGTTTGCATTGCCGTTGTCTTCGACACTGGACATTGTTCCTATTTTGATATTTTTTATGGCAATCTTTGCCATTACTTGGAATTCAGATCTCCCTCAAGTTCTTCATGCCAGTGTTTGTNCAGAGCTGGCATGTTTTTAACATTTCCATGTGTTTGATTTTGAACCATCTTGCATAATAATTGTCTAAGCAATAAAATGGTTACTAATATTTAGAAACATTTGGCATGAATTTTTTTCTTTTCTTTAATTGTAGAAGCTGTTTCTTAAAAATAAAAATCCTTGTTTTTCAATATTATGGTTTATGCCTATTTAAGCAAACAGATACCGAAAGATGGAACAGTGCCTGAACCAACCCCACAAGAGGACTGGCAATCACTAATAGGGCTGCACTTTTGACAGCTAAGATTATTTGTCCTTTATTCACTATGTGTGTTTCTTTAGTATATATTATTTCTTCAAGATATATTATTATATAACATACTGTATGGCATTCTAATCTCATTCATTTGCACACATAACACATANGGAGCTTGGCCCATAGTGAACTTAAGAGGTAGAGCCACCCCTGTTCAAAACAGGTACTACAGGGCCTATACTTACTAAGCTGCAGCAATGGGAAAGTGGAGATTTTTGCTTTAGCACCCAATCAGAATCTAGCTCTCTGTTTCCTTTTACATTCTAGAGATTGTCATCTAGAATCTGATTGGTAAGCTATGTCTACAGCTCAGACTTGATTGACTACCCATTGTTACCCATTCCAAAAATTCAATTAGATTTGTTTGACATGACTTTCCCTCTGCAAAACCATGCTGTTTAGGGTCTTATAAGTTATTTGATTTTAAATATCCTACAATGTGTTATCATGGTTTCCATTAATTTCCCTATTACTGATGTTAGACTTACTGGCCGGTAGTTGGCAGCTTCCTCCCTACTTCCATTTTTATACAGAGGGACTACATTAGCAATTTTCAGGAATCTCTGGAATCTCTGCTGTTGCTAGCGACTGGTTAAATAATTTAGTTAATGGTTGTGCCAGCACCCCTCTAAGTTCTTTTAGTATTCTAGGATGTATCCCATNCGGCCCCATGGATNTGTTAACTTTTAGCTTCGAGAGCTCTGTTAATACCTGCTTCTCAGTGAAGTAATTTATAATTGTCTATCTTATATGTTTCACATTCTTTTTTAAATGTGGCCCATTTCCTTCCACAATTCCCCCACTCTGTGTGTAGTGGGGATGTTGTCCATAGCAACAAATCAGATTCAAGCTCTCAGTTTCATTTTACACACTGGAGAATATGATCGGTTTCTAAGGGCAACATCGGCACTTTTCAATCTCGCTGCTTAGTACATATACCCCTTAGTCTCCTTCAATTTTGCAACATACTCTTCTCTTGCATCCCTAGTTTGAATTTGCTTACAGTTAATAAAGGCCATTTTTCTTGCTCTTATTAAATTTCCTACCTCTTTAGCAATCCATAATGGCTTCCTTTTTCTGCAATTTTTTTTTTCAGACCTTTCTGACACAAAAGTATAGGAATGTATCTAGCAGTGGTCTCCATCTTCAAATGATATACTTTAGGAGCTTATACAAAAGGGTATAAAAATTTCAATTTATAGCTAGATGTCAGTCTATAAGGATATAGACATAATGGCCTAAATTTACTAAGCAGGGAGATTGAAAAGTGGGGATGTTGCCCATCAACCAATCTCTCTGCAATTAGTAAATTTAGGCCAATATCCTAGTATTGAACTGGTATACCCTTTTACAATTCTTCCAGTAAATTAAGCATGGTTTTAGATAACTGGTTTTCTTTTTAACTCTCCTTCTTTAACCTATGATGTTACATTTTTAAACTGACCACATCCGGTGGACACATCCATATTAATAATAAATATAAACTGGATCATTTGCAGATGCTCATCATTAAGGTGGAAAAGTCAGGTCACTAATGACTTGTGGTCAAAAGAAAACCTTTCACACCAATCAATAAGGATCTATTTCTGGTAACCATTGTTAATGTACCTATTTATTTCAAAATCCTCTGTATTGCGTATTGTTTGTATTTGTAGGCATCACAGTATGGGCCATTTGAGCAGTGATTCTTCAAGACCTTGGTCCATTTCATGTACTACATAATTAGAAAAGATTGAGATTCCGTTTTTAAAATGCTCCATCACATTACATATCTAATACATTTTGGATGTTTACGAAATNGAAGAGTTAAATTCCACATTGTTTCTCTCCCACTGGGAAGTATTTAGGCCACAGCCTACATAGCCCACTCCTGAATTCTTGTTGGGTGAGTCCTGTAATTCTTGTCACACTCCAGGCTTTTATAGTTAAAAGCTTTCCACGCTATAACACAGCCAAAAACAAATGCATTTTTGTTTTCCATTATTTGATACTTAATAGAATATTTATATGATTTTACACTATACATTTCTTTAGGAATTCTGAGCGTTTGAATAATGATCAGGAGATGAAATTTCAATATACTATTAAAGGGAATTTTTAAATTGAGAGGATTAGAAATATTATTAACAACTGTAACAGAAAGAACTTGCAATAAAATAAAAAAAAAATTAAAGATCCAAATATAGAGAAAAAAAAAAGGCAAACATGTTTATCTGCTTCAATGAGTGCTAATTCTTTCTGGTTCCTACTGCTGGGTATAACTTCACACAAGGGTCTCTATGGTAGAGAGTTTCTATGCTAAATTTTGCAAGCAGTTCCAAGATTTTCAATATGATGTATCATATACAGATACTTTTTCAGTATCCGTCTGTATACCACTTTGAACTTCCTTAGGTATAGATATGTATGCTCATTGGTCATTTTCCACATCTTCATTTTTCTTCTAAAATAGTCTCATAACTGTGTTTAACGTTTTGTCTTTTGTAAAATGCTTTCATTTGAACATTTCTAAACTGCAGCAATCAGGGCCGGCTCTACCATTAGGTGATTGCCTAGAGCACCAGGGGATCTGCAAATGCACCCGATCCCTGCCTCCATTTATATCATAATACGGCATGTCCTCTCATCTTTCTTCCACTGATAAATTCGGCTGAGGGAAGGCCACCCCTCGCAATAATGGGAGTTACGTAAGTTATGTTTCTATTCGGAAGAGGCAATTAATCAAGTAACTAGTTGACAGATTGTGTCTAGAGCACCATTATATTGGAGGGTAAAATGTGATATACTTTAGAAAGGACAAATCATTGATTGAATCGGACCTTGTGTAAGGGAAATGTTTAGAGCTGCAAATGGAGTGGTAGCCTAAAACTTAAGACACGCCTAAGTATCACTTAGATCCTATGATCGGCTGTATCATTGTCATATAGATGTATAATCTCTTGACTGGGGTCTACCGATATATGGTTGATACGGTAATCATAAGGCAAAAATATTTTTTATCACAATAGGTAATTAAATGTTAAATGGTTTGATACTGATATTAGATTTCAAATAATAAATTATGTATTTTAATTAGGTGTAATTTCCTTGATTTATTTATTTTGGACAATAGATCTGAAGAACACCTATAACACATTGTCTCTGTTTAATTGTAGCAATTGTTTACCTCAACATTACCTCTGTGTCCTGCTTTGTCTCCTGCTTTCCACGCTCTCCGTGGCTATGTCTACATCCTGCACTCGGGCTTGCTAATAATTTATGTCTATATCCTGTTCTCCGGTCCCTCTGCTCCACCATTTGTATGCTGCTCACTCTTCTGCATCTTTCTGTCTGGTGTCCTGCTCGTGTCTTGTTTCATCCTCTGCTCACCAACCCCCCCCAGTACCATCATTCATAGATAAATGTGTTCAGGGTCTGGTTATTGCAATGTCAAACACTGTCAACACTACACAGTGTTATATACTATAATACCACTATAATAGGAATCTGTGCTATTGCTGATGCAAAAAAGTCTTATATGTGGTGGGGTAAAATTAAACAGCCCACAGTAATAGCTTGTAATAGTATTCACCTCTTCTACTTCTTGCAGCTCTTGCAAGGTCCTGGAATGTTACAGTCCTGTTTCGAAATGTGAAAAATAAGCATTTAGGACTCCAGACACCGAAAATGTGTTCTTTCCACAGCTTAAATACAGGAATTTACAGAAATCTAGTGTGCCGATCTCCATAAAGTACTTTATTTACATATATTGGGCAGATGTGTGCATGTGTGCTAATAGGTGTTGTTAATACAGTAAGGACTGACTTCAGTCTTTGCATACTATCCAGAGATCCAGAATACTGAAATTGCTTACGTTAGGATGTTTTATTTTTTTTTAAATAACTATTTTATTGGAGTACAATACATAACATTTTGCAATACAAACTGCCTTTTACAAAAAAAAAATTTGCTGGTATAGCATTCCTTGTGGCCTCCAGCCATTCCATTCTGAAAACAACATATAATTTAGTACATTATTGTCAGGTGTAGTATACACTTGCAAGCTACCGCTTAGATGATCAGAAGCATGTGTTTGCCACTCCTGGCACAAGGAATTGTGGGGACCACTGAGGGGTCATAGAAACGTAGTTGAAGAGGTTATGAGAAATATAAGACTGAAATGCTAGAACATGTCAACATACATTCAAAAAATGTTGCTCCTGGCGACCAGTCAGAGTCCGCTAACCTGGCCTTTAAACATCTCTTTAAGAGATAAATATTCCTGGGTGCTAGGGTTCTGCTAATCAAACTGACCAGGTCATTTTTCCAGTATGCCTCAGAAAAGTCCTGTACCACTAGGGAAACACAGTCGTCTGAAGCAGCAAAAGCCTTTTCGGTGAGTATTAAACGAAATAGTTCTTTGATCAAGGACAAGGGCAAATAGAACAATCAGTGTGTGTCATCAGGCTTTTAATCTGCCACAAAGTAAAAGCGTATGAGGCAGCATTGTGTTGAAAAGCCGGGTTACCTAGGGATGGCAGAAACAGTGTCTTGTGACCCTAGAGTACCTCTTAGAAGGTAGGATCTCCCACGTCCTCCAGGTAGACATTAAATGTGGATTTTCCTCAATCTCCTGCATAAGGTCAATTCTGTGTGAGTCCATGAAACTGGCCAAGGACACCAACCCCAGAAAAGCAACTAATAAAGGGATCTGTAACATCCTTAGCTATAGCAGTCCGAACACCACACACCAAGTGATAGTGACGTGTAAACCACATTTGGTGGCGAGAGGGTACATAAGGGAGTAGGGCTTGGAGGTGGTTTGCAATTAGTTTAGATAAAAACTTGCAGTCCTGATTGAGTTGGTAGGCATTCTGGAGCAACATGGAATTTCAACCAGCGAGAATTTAAGAATTGACAGAAATCCACCGATTTATATAAATAAGATGTGAAAGTGCCAACAAGTGCCTAGATCTCGGGGGCGAAGTGAGAGCATGGTTTGAGGCAACTATTTCAGTAAGGGCAGTGGAAAGGAGTTGGTGGTAAGCGTCAGCATTTAAGATGTAGTCTATTCTGGAGAAAGGTCAATGGACGCATTCAATATTCAATATAGATAAATGTAAAACTATGCATGCATGTAACAGTAACAAACATGCAACCTATACATTCAATGGTATAAATTTATGGGAGTTTTCAATGGAGAAGCATTTGGTGCTTGTAGACAGTATACTTAGCAATAGGGCAATGTCAGCAGCAGCAATGGCCAATAAGATATTCGCATATACATAAAGGGGCACAGGTAATGTTACCATTTTAAATCATTGGTAAGGCCTTATCTGGTATATGGCATATAGTTGGGCACCACTCCATAAAAAGGACATTATAGAATTGTACAGAGGACACGTGGTCATCCTGTAAGATTAGAGGAAAGGAAGTTTCACTAGCAGAGGAATGGGTTCTTTACTGTAAGGGTCAGGATGTGGATGTGGACACATTTTTTGAATTTTAGAGAAAAAAGGTATGCAGGGTTACAACTGATAAGTAAAATATTACCATAGTCAGGAGGGAGCTTATGTATATTTCGCCTGGATTAAAAATTACGATCACAGGAGATCCAAAATAGGTTGAACTTGATGGACTGATGTCTTTTTATCAAATTATGTTAATATGACGTGGGAATGAAGAGTAAAGGATCTGACAGATGGGTTAGTCAAACGCCAAGGTGAGTGTTAAGCAAATGGCTACCTTCCCAGGGTTGAGGGCTTTGGAGCATACGGGCATGGGACCTACCAAATTGGTGTTTGTCTAAAGACTGTAACAATAAGAACCAGTGATGATCATCACACTATTCTCAACTTATATTATACTACAAAAAGAACTAAATGACTAAAAATTGTGTTAAAACAAGATACAGATAGTATTTGAGTCTTTAGTTACAATGCACTGACTCAAAACCGCCTATACAAGCTGGTATTGGGCACAAGATCATGGCTATTTCAGTCAATGTATTTTCCGGGCTCCATAAAAGTTTTACAGTTGGTCTTCTGACTTCTGACTGGAATAGCAAACCAACACCTGCTAAAAACACCACAGTGACAGGTTTACTATAACATAAACTGATTTGTTGTTGACAGGGCCGGTGCTAGGTCTGGGGGTGCCCTAAGCAGACCTAGCACCGCGCCCCCCCGTGACCTCAACATGCACAGCGTGACGTCATCACGAAACGTAGCGGCGCAACGTGATGAAATCCTGTTGCTTGAAAACTACCAAGGGGGGCGGCGGGATGACCGCTCGCCCTCTCGGTTTTTACTATTTTTTTTGCAGGGGGCGGCAGCAAAAAAAAAACCGAGAGGGAGGCCAGCGATCGGTTTTTTTTTATAAATTACAAAACAATATTTATCTTTCAAGGAGATGTGGGCATCATATGCATATGTTTATACATGGGACTTGTTTAAATGCTTATTGTACCCCCTCACATCAGTGCTGTACTGCCAGCAGAGGAGTACTGCTGATAAATTCCTGACTACCCCTGGCCACACTTGCGTGCCCTGAAATTGCAATTTATTTATGGTTTTTCCTGTAAACCTTATTGTTTGAGTTTGTAACTGTTATAAGTGATTTGAATTTATAATTTCTTACTTGTAAATACAGTTCTCTATGATTTGTGCTGTCCAGACAGATGGTAAAAGGCAGGATGTCTCTTCGTTGACTAAGAATCACTGTTTATTGTATTTATTTTATACATAGACCGTTTATTAGTTTTATCTATGAGACTAAATTATGATATCATACTGTTGCTTTAATACACTTGCTTTCATTGAGCTAAGTGTTGAAATTCCTATGTGTACAGTTATAACGAGCAAAGTTCAATAAGTTACTATCCTCTAACCAGATAAATGACACTTATTCCTTAGGGAAATCTAGCTTTCTGTATCCCTCTTAACAGGTTCAGAGATAAATTATAAATATACCTTAGGGAAATCTTACTTGCTATGTGTCTTCTATATGTTCTATATGTAAATATAGTAAAATGATATACTGCTTTTATAATGTCTAAATATATATATATATATATATATATAGAGAGAGAGAGAGAGAGAGAGAGAGAGAGAGAGAGAGAGGTGTGTGTGTATATATATATATATATATATATATATATATATAATGTATGTATGTATTACCATCATGGTAAATAATGTTCATATGTAAATTACTATTAATAATAAATTATTTTTTACAGTGGCCAGTAGATGGCAACAAATGACAAGCTTTAGTCTCTAAAGTAAAAACCAGCACATATCTTTGCAGTCCTTCACACTTCTCTGAAATGTATTTCATACATACTGAAGACCAACCAGTTACCTGTAAATAGTTGGGAAATTTGTTAGAGTACATGAAACTGCCTGGCAGCATTATAGACTTCTTCAATCATTTGCATGCGTATGTTCTGAAATACAGTTGTATGATTTTAAGGCTCTTGCCAGTAAACCAGATAACAGTTAATCAAGAAACTGAGACCTTAATATATTATGGACATAATTGCAGAAGCCTGGTTCACCTCGTGTTTACAGTGTCTCTGTAACTTGACATTTACTTTGTTCTCTAATCTTCATTTGGTGTTTACTCTACGGTTAGATTAAAAAAATATTGGGTAACCAGAGGCAGAGCCGCCATCAGGATCACCCAGGCCTGGGACTCGCAAAGTCCCGGGCGGCCGGGCCCCCCCTACATAACGCTAGAATGTTGTGACGCATGATGTCACCGCGGGAGGCCGTCGGTCCTTTAGGAGGCAGTGGCCCGGCGCCCTGTACTGGTATGGCGGTCCACTGCCAAGGAGTTGGGGGGGACGGCTAGGCCCGGCTGTCCCCCCCCCTGATGACGGCCCTGACCAGAGGACTAAGTGTGGCTCAAAAAGTACCTAGTATCGCAAGATAAATGTTGCATCTATCCCTAGGAGAAGATCTATCCCTAGGAGAATTCTATCGAATGATAAATATAATGAAATGTTGGGACCAAATGCCCTCAGAACATTAGACGCAGTACTAGAGTCTACGTGTTGGAGAACCAGCCACAGATATGGTAAAAGCAGTTGGTTCTTCTAAAGAAGCATCATGATGGTGCATTGAATGCCCTACTAACAGCCTGTTTGTGAAAAATAAGCACAAAATCTGTCAGTCTTCTGCGACTGTAAAGCCGCAATTGGCTAGTCAGCATTTGCGGGGAGGGTTGGGGCTAACATGATTGGTTCACCCGAGATCAATAGACAGTAGACCAGTGGTTCCCAAACTGTGTGCCGTGGCTCCCTGGGGTGCCGCGACTCTCTCATTGGGGTGCCGTGGAATGTTTTTTCTGATATGGTGCAACATTGCTAGTGTTACTTAGAAACACAATTTTACCTCTTNTATAGTAATAACACAAGATTTGATGTCACCCTGAAGTATTTCTGTTTTTACCTAAATAGTTATTACATGATTTTGACTCAAAAACGTAAAAAATTGGAAATGATTGTGTCTTAGGGGCGCCTTGAGAAATTATGGAGACCCTAAGGGTGCCTCAACTGAGAAAGTTTGGGAACCTCTGCAGTAGACACTAGTCAGTGACCATACCCCCCAACTGTCCCGATATCATGACCAAAAGCGGGACTGTCCCGCTCTCCCTCCCTCCTACCAGTTTTTCCCACTTCCGTAGAAAAGGTTTGCCGCAATCGTGGACCGAAAAGGGTACAGGGATTTGGGGCAGGGGGGCAGGGTTTGGCCTGAGCAGGTTTCGCTCTTTCCCCTGGCATATGTTGGGAGGTGAGAGTAACGGCTGCCATTACTATTCTGTCAGACCCTCCAACATGACCCATTCCACCAGGTACAAAATACTCTGTTCTGGAACTTCCAGCAATCAGTTACTATGGTAACCACCATTGTTACATTACTCAGACTCAGCTGAAAACCCAGGAGCGGAGTATTATGTACCTGGTGGAATGGGCCATGTTGGAGGGTCTGTTCTGTCACCTACCGACATTGCAGGGTGACAGTTAACAGAGCTGCCGTCTGGAATATTCCATTTCACACTGCTTGACAAAATATATGCCTAAATCTACTAAACTGTGGAATTGGAAAAGTGTGGATGTTCCACATAGCAACCAATCACATTGAAGCTTTCAGTCTCAATTTACATACTGGAGAATGTGAGCTTGATTTTGATTGTTTGCTATGGGCAACATCCTCACTTTCCCTGTCCTCCCATGGCAGCACAACCAATGGGAGGACTTCCCCTTATTCCCTCCATACAGGAAAGAGAAAGACACCGGCGGCATATAACCCCCACCTGCTTCCGCTCACCGTGTCTTTCTCTTTCCTGTTCTCCTCC
>JABWIB010003017.1:39114-50565 GCA_016617825.1 Platyplectrum ornatum | reverse complement strand
TGTATGCAGCTGTTTGCAATTCTCAATATACTTACATTTTTATAAAACATTGACATGTGGATGGAAAGAAAAATAGCAATTTATGAATCTTTGTCACATGGTTTATAATATATATATATATATATATATATATATATAGTTAGTCATTATATGGCGGGTCTCCTTTGTGCTAGGAAACTCATTATCTCCTATCCTTCCAGCTTCTTCTTGGGGTGGGGGAGTGGGGGGTCTGCTCTGAGCTCTACTCCACACTAATAGGCTTCTAGGGACCCGTGTCAGCTCTGCCAAGCAGCATCCTGGGATCACCCTTCTGTCTCCTCACTCACCTCACCCCAAGCTCATGTTGTCCAGCTGGAGTTACACAATATCACTGGTCAGCCCTGTCTTCAATCCTATTACACTATACATATCCCTTAATACACAACCCTTCACGGTACAGTAAGCTTCAGTCTCTTGCCTCTGGCCACAGCTAACAAGGTATTTATGGCCAAAGTGATACCATTTGGACAGCAGCAGAGACGGAATCAGTTCACTGGAGGGTGCTAGAATACACTGACAATATTTAACTTTATGGAAATAATTAGAATAATTATTCCCCCTGTCATAGATGCACTACAACTCCCAGATTCACATTCAGCATTGGAAACTGATCTGAAGTTACTGCACGTAAATTCTACAGTCACAAGGAAAGAATCTATAAAATGATGAATAATGAATAATAATAAAGTTTATGTAGCTGGCTGTGAGATCAGAATCCATATTCTGGATTGCATTCTCTAGAAAAAAACGAATATGTGTTATATATGATAATATATATGTGTATATACCTTCATCTGAAATGACAATGTTTTCCTAAATAATAAATGTACATTATTCGCGCACCGCTTATTGTTTTATTACGTATATTACTTCCTCTGCATAAACAAAATATGATAAATACATCTATAAATTCAGACTTTATTTTGTAATAGAGACTCTTAAGATGAAGCTAATTTATATTTAGTGAACCCCTGAGAATTTCTAGAACTGCTATTGCAGATAGAAAACAAATGCTGGAATGATGAATTTAAAGGTAATCCGAATTGTATTCGTATAGAAACGAATTAATGGCAAATACGTATAGTTGTGGTATCTGCGGGATAGCCACATTTGTATATGGAATTGTACAAGACTGAGGAGATATTAGGGATACTTTATGTATAGTGCTTAATATGAACAATTAGTTTGAAAAATGAGAAACGGACTTGGAACGGGAAATGGAAAAATATGTCAAATAGAAAAATATGAAATATGTCTGCTCATTCAGAGTGTATATATTGTATATGTTGTATATAGGTGGATAGCTGCAGACGCAGAGGGGATTATCATTTGGGCATTGACTTGGCTCCATTTATATGGTTAGTAAAACATCAATAAATGTAATTAATTAGGAGGTGGAAATATCTATCTATCTATCTATCTATCTATCTATCTATCTATCTATCATTCTATCTATCTATCTATCTATCTATCTATCTATCATTCTATCTATCTATCTATCTATCTATCTATCTATCTATCATTCTATCTATCTATCCTACTTTATATTTTTCTTTTTTGTCTATATTTATTATTTTGTTACTTTTATTACATTTGGTTAGATTTTTTCACGTTTTTTTATCATCTCATTTACACTTCTGTAATCATCTATATGATAATAAGACATTTTTGTTGTATGCCTGTCAATCAATGACTGCTGTAGCTGAATGCATTACTAACCATTTATCACATGTGAAATTTATTTTGCACCCATCGCAAATATTAAACCGTATCAATAGGTCAAATTAATTTCAGAGAAGCGAAATAACCAGCACTGTTCCCATTCTGTAGCAGAATGCAATGTAGAAGCCAATGTCTATGCGTGTCTATCATTTCCTATAAATCACGTTTGATTAGAAGCGATCCTTTTATTGCAGGTACACAGGGATGTATAAATCATGAAGATCGCAACATATAAATGGCTTCCTGGTGACTTCTCTAAGTGTGAGATCTCATTATAACCCCGAGAGCTGGGAGTCCAGCAGATACTAATATGTGCACTTGGCTCCTATGACTGCACTTCCAGCTCCCTGCAACACAACACACAGTAGTATCTGAGGAGCTCAGTGCTTCAGCTGAAGTGATAGGAATGGGACACTTGCCCAATATTTTTGGCCCTTGTCTGCTTAGACAAATGAAACTGGGATCCGCATTCGGCAAAGACATTGGGACAGCACTGGAGATCTAGGAAATAAGAATTAGAAGGAGAATGTTTATGCTTTAATTTATATATATATATATATATATATATATATATATATATATATATATAGGTTTATCCATATATAATTTGCTCTCTGTACTTAGGGGGTGATCATAAAGAACCAAAACATTTACTTTGCTGGTTGCACTGAGCATCTTTCATTTTCATCTGTTATATAAAGTTACACCAGGATTGTAAACTCTGAACTTTAATTCAGTGTTATAATTCCAATTTGCCCCTCTTCCATATATTTGCAGATATTGTATCCTGTATGCTGTAGATCATCCCCTTTATCTCTCTGCATTATTAAGTTATTCATGCAAATACATTCCTAGGAGCGTGTCCTGCTGGTACACTGCATACACAGGGAGCTAACGGAGGGAGCAGAGGAGTAGAAAAACTTTTTCTCTATCTGCACTTATCTGATCAAGTTGCCAGAAACGAAATTCGTGAACTATTAGGACAGCGATTGATTTTTTTTTTGACTGATTAAGTTTCAGTCTCATTGGTGAAAAAGCATTAAATTCCTAACCTGTATTTGTATTTAAACACATTTTATTCAAAATAAATGACAAAGTTTTTTTCATTATTTTTATTTTAGTGAGGTGCACCTGATGATCTCACCTTACACCTCATTATCTTTCTTCAGACTGAAGTAAATAACTGTAAAAGTGAATGGGGGCTTGGTAACCCCCAGCCCCCTCTTGTCACCACTTGTCCATCACTGTGGGCTTCACTAGTGCATAACATCCTTTTGTTTGCTTAACCAAATCTGAGCCCCTCCTACCCAACGCTGAGAAATGTGTTGGATGGTGTTCCCTCACAATCTGGTCGCCTCTCATACAGATCTGCTGACCAAGTCCTGTGAGCATCACCAGGAGCAGTGACTGCTCAGAACTTTCCTCTCCTGTGTAACTTTCCCCATCCCACACACCATGCTTCATGGCTGATTGTCTTCTGTTATCTCCAGGAGGACTGACCCTGACTGCCTGACTTCAATCTGGGTTTGGATGCTGGAAGAAACTTTGGGGGTCTGTATATGGAAATTGTGGGGTGCAGAACAGAAGAAAGTGCCTATCCTTTCCGACCAGCAGCCATGCTCTTCCACGGGATAACTGGTGGTCACATCCAAGGGATCATGGAGGAGATGGAGAGAAGGTCCAAATCAGCAGATAGCCGCTTAGCCAAAAGTATCCAGGTCAATGGAAGAGAAACAGTAAGTACATAGAAAGTCCATAGAACCATCTCATCTAATGTCAGGCGTCGGCCTTGAACTTGTTTTGTCATGTCGGGTATAACAGCTGGAGTTGATGCTTTAATTCGAATTAAAGCAGACAAATTAATTGACAGTATTCCCTTGCGATGTCTGTTTCTACAGAACATATATCATTACAGCAGTCATATGTACTATCAACACGGATCGCCGGCTTCAGCAGTATAAAGACTCACATCGTTCACATCGATCACATCGTCAATCGTTCATTGTTTGATAAGATCCGATGTTATTTACTTTATTATGCATTATTGTACTTATATTGCTGGTGCAGGCATTNTACTTGCACAAAAGCAATTGCAGCATCAGATATTCCGTTTGAAGGAAAGGTACCATTTCACTCTTTTAGAGTTGTTTTTAGAGTTTGCGTGTAGAGATATGGCTAAACCTTTCAAAACCTTTCAAAAGCGTCAACAAACAGTATATCTATAATATAAAATACTATAATAATAATAATAATAATAATAATAATATTTTAATTATAATAATATTTTCCTACACTTATATAGTTAGTGGTATTTCACAGAATGTAAAAGAAAATAGAAACAATATACACATGTTTAAAATACAGAAGTGTCTATTTAAAAAGTAACTATTTTATATGTGACACATACTGATTCACACACACACATATATATCGCCATTATATATAATTTATTATAAGATACTGTATGGTTAGTTAAGGAAAATATGGGAAAGGTTTTTTTTATTTTACAAATACATTTCACCAAGTTTAACATCAATCTTGAAATCGATTATTCATATTATTCACTATGACTTAGACTAGGACAGACCATGCATTAGCGTCATAAATAACATAGGATTTGCCCTGTAAACATACAAATGATGTAAAAGTAGCAGAAGAAAGCAAGACCATGTTAATTGGGGTCAGTATGAAAAAGAGATTAGACAGAGATCAAGCCTCATTAGTGGATAAGGGATATTTCCCTTTCTTTAATAAGCTCCCAGGGGAGACACAGACAGATACTCATGTGTTAATACCCCTGAATGTTTACAATCTCTGCACGTTTACAGCAGTGTCTGAATAAAATAAAACATTTTTGTATATGACCGATGTTTGGGGATATCTGAGATGAGTTGCTACAGACATATACATATATATATATATATATGAATAATGTCCACAGAATACTTTAGTTTTGGTAGATACTCAATGCAAACTAAATATTTAATATAAAGTGTTATGATTTTATATGGTTTTATATTTTATAAACATATTCAACATATTTAAAAAATACAAAAGTATGANGCAACAGATTGTGCATTGCATATTATTATGTTTTGATATACACACATTTAAAATATTGTTATTTTGTTTATTTAGAAAACCTTTTAACTTTAATTGTATCTGTTATGTCTAAATGTATAAACTTTTCTTGAATTATTTACTGTGTCACAGAATGGAAAAATAATTGTCACAAGTAACAAGAGTTTTAAATAATAGTTCTCTTTCTGCTTTTTTATTTACTAACATTTTTTAATTGAAGATATTGTAGAGTCACCCTTATTATTGCACAGATTCACATTGGGGCTGGAAATGAAGCACATACAAATAGAGTAATGAAAAAATTACATTAATGAATAATTCAAATTAACAAAAGTTACATAAAAATGTCTTAATTCTGATTACTGTTATGGGGAGATTTGTCAGCATAGCAATTCATGGTACCTATAATGGTGGTATGGATAATGGTAAAATAATCTGTGTTATACCTATTCCCCTTCCCTATAGGAATAATAATTCCTACACCATTTGTTAGTCAACTTCTGCATGTGGAACCTTGAACAACACAACTTCAGACTTTTATCCATTCATATTCGCCTGTGAGTTTCCTGAACCACCTCTATGCTCTATACTATATATATTGTATCTGGGGCAAACACAGGATTTTGGAAGGGTAGTTTCTAAAGCATGTATGGTGTTGTGGAGATGGTGCACTATATAAAGTATATATTGGGTATATTAGGTGCGGGTGTATATTTGGGTTTATAGTAGCCCTTACCCTGTTTATATAGTGCACCACCCCCAGCCCCATGATATAGGGGTCTGAAGTAGACACAGTATATTAAGTACATATTGGGTATATTCTGTGAAAGAACATACAATACTGATATATATATATATATATATGTGTGTATATATATATATATATATGTGTATATATATATGTGTATATATATATATATGTGTATATATATATATGTGTGTATATATATATATATATATATATATGTATAATAGATTAGTGTCCAGGAATGGGGCTATATAATGTATATTGCATCACTCTTAAATCTTGATATGCCACACACATTTTAAAATGGCATCTCAGACCTCTAATTTACTTTATACAGTGTGCCAGCTCCTAATACTTAATATAACCCGCATATAATACAGCAACATTAAAGAGGGTTTCTGTAGACATTGTGACTGTCTGTAGCTATCTGCTTGTGAGCTCACAGTAATTTTAGGGCCTTTTCCTTATTAGTGTCTGTGTCGTAATCAGTCTTTTATATCTGTTCAGTTTTCCTTTACTTGTAACCAGGGATTAGAGTACAGACATAAGGTGCCAAACATGGAGAAGAAAGTCTTCCAAAATTTCAGTGATCTTCTAATGATTAAATAGTGAAATAAGGACAATCATCTATATATATATAGCCTCTTATATCAGAAAATATATACAGTCATGGTTGGGACAGAACACTGTGTTTTATGGATGAAATCCCATGTATAATAACTCAAGGCAGGCCGGTAGCTTAATTTAATCGTATTAATAATATTTGTAGTAGTCTTTTGCTTAGGCTTAAGTGAAAGGATCTTATCCAGAGTTAGGAGCAACAGCTAAAAAAACTCTCAACTTATCTGCCCATTAATGTATGTATGTATGTACTGCATGTATGTATGTANTATATATATATCAGACCCTCCAACATAACCCATTCCACCAGGTACATAATACTCCGCTCCTGGGCTTTCAGCTGTCACTCAACTGGTTATAACGAACTAACTGATGTCTGAGTAATTTAACAATGGTGGTTACCATAGTAACTGATTGCTGGAAGTTCCAGAACAGAGTATTTTGTACCTGGTGGAATGGGTCATGTTGGAGGCATTGTTAGGTGTCTCCACCTCTAATCCCAATATTGTCAAACTTTCTTTTATTAAAGATTGAATAAAATAAACACCAGAATCTTTAATAAAAGAAATAATTGGCCACTCCACCTATTGACAGTTCATTTGTTCCCTCCTATAGGGAGAGCAGAGCTGAATTTGGTACAGAATAATAAACAATCTTGTGCCGGTGCTACACTGTGACAGGTAGTAAACTTACTGTGACAGGCTGTAAACTCTATGTTGCTTATTGGTACATGAGTTTATTGCTTTCATCATCAAGTGGGAAATTACCACTCCAATCAGCTGCGTATACAGACTGTTATACAGATGCCAACTATATCTGCAGTATAAGGAAAGGTGAGGTACTCAACAAGCTGGCGTAACNATGATATACTTCATGTCTGAGAGGCATACCGTTGTATCATCATACTATACCATGTCCTAATGCACTGAATAATATGTATAACAACAATATAATAGCAATTCATTTCTTTCTGGATGAGCTGTCAATCATTATAGCATTTTAAAGAGATGTATTGCAAGATGAATGATGCTACTAAATCAGGGTTGCCAACTTTTGCAAATGGATATCAGGGAGATTTTGACAATCGCTGCAAAAAAAGGGTGTGACTTGGGCCACCAAAGGGGTGTGTCCCGTGGATAGCTCCACCCATGGGTGTGTCTAGCTCTGCCATGAGATCTTTTACGCAATAAAATGGCAATATAAGGAATTTATTGTTTATTAAATTGTCATTAAATTGTCATAAAATATATGTATTGTGAGAGTTATAAATAGGAGATTCACTGACTTCTTTATAGAAANAGGGCACAATTTATGAATTCATGATCATAATACAATGTTTTCTTGAACTCAATCAGCATCAGGGAGATTGTCCAACACTTCAGGGAGTCAGGGAGATCACTCACATTTCAGGGAGTTGGCAATCATGTACTAAAGTGCGTATTTACTTACATTGCTGAGTGCAACAAGTAAGAAAGCAACATTTTAATATGATATGGGTACTAATAACTAATAATTGCCAGTAGTCTGATTCTCCACATGATATTAACACATGTCTTTTGGATCCTTTGACCAGCTCCACATACTACTTTATTTCTAGAATAGTTTTGTCCTGTGATGCGTGATGTAGATGGACACCTCCTGTGCTAATTATTTCCTATTAATTAGAAATGACACTGGAATCCTTTGGCCAACAACCAGCACTTAATTATCTGGTAAAATCCTAAGCTCAACGATATCATGTAACCCTTTCACTGCCTCATGGGACTGCAAAAACAGCTGCCATTTCTGACTAATTATCCGTTAGTGTCACTATTTGGCGAACTGTGTCACTGCAGTATTACATAGTTTATTTCATCAAAATAAAAGCATAAATAATAGTACCCATAAATACCCATAAATAATAGTAGTGTAATATTCTAGAATCTATACACCATAAATACTGATCTTCCTTATCTGTAGTTTCAGATTAGTCGCTATAGGTTGTTACTTATTCTGGTCATATGAAAATGCTGAATTACGTAAACATCATCTTTACTTTCCATCCTCTCTCGATATCCATAAAATGTACTTAGGTGGTAAAATTCCAAATGAAGTATTTGATATTTTTAGTAATATTGGTTACTTGTAAACTTCAGCTGTTTCTGTTGCTGTGTACAATGGGGCAGATCCAGAGTTGTGCATCTGCATGTTTTTCAGGCAGATGAACAGTGAAAACGAGCAGTGAGCATGCTCAGTACAGGAGTGAGCGCAGAAACATGGGCTGCACCCCATCCGACTGCTCTGCGCTAGTGGAACANGGAGTAATGAGTATTTAAATGAAATATTAAAATAGCAAATGGTTAAAATGAACATATTTTATAAAGAAAAAAATAAATTTGCATGCTAGTTATTTATTAAGTATATACTGTAACATAAAAAAATGATAATAATAATGANTGTATAATATGACTATAGTTACTACTATCATTATGTGTATAATATGAATATAGTTACTAATATCATGCTGTGCCTAATATGATTATAGTTACTAATATCATTCTGTGTCTAATATGACTATAGTTACTACCATCATTCTGTGTCTTATATGACTATTGTTACTAATATCATTCTATGTCTAATATGACTATAGTTACTAATATCACTCTGTGTATAATATGACTATAGTCACTATCATCATTCTGTGTCTGATATGACTATAGTTACTACTATCATTCTGTGTATAATATGAGTATAGTAACTATCATCATTCTGTGTATAATATGACTATAGTTACTACTATCATTCTGTGTATAATATGAGTACAGTTACTACTACCATTCTGTGTCTAAGATGACTATAGTTACTACTATAATTCTGTGTCTAATATGACTATAGTTACTACTATCATCCTGTGTATAAGTACAGTAACTATCATCATTCTGTGTATAATAGTACAGGAACTCCCACTATTATGTACCTAATATGAGTAACAAAGTAACTACCATCATTCTGTGTGTACTGTGAGTATAGTAACTACCATTTATCTGTATTATATTATTAGTATGACGACTACCATCATTGTGTCATAACAGGACTATGACAACTATCTCCATTTTGTGTATAATTGCTACCATTATCAGTTCTACATGTGTAACTCTGCACAGGTACTGTAACATGCTATCTAGTATATGAAACCTCACACACTAGTCAATGTATGAATAGTTCTTTTATCTATTTTGATAGAAAGACCATTGATCTCAAATAGCTTTGAGTCACAGACACAAAATTGGATATTAATAACTGGTGTAGAAAATATCTGCACTGTATTATAATAGTATAGTGGAGAACACTACTCTTACCAAAATCCATTCATCACACAACTGAACCATTAAACACCCTAACAAATGGAGGTGTATGGTACCACAAGAGGGGACTCAATGAAGAATGAGGTGCAATCATTAATATTGTCAGCATTGTAAACTCCATGCATGTCAATGAATAGGTAGATTAGTTGAGTGTTGTAATTTGTATATGACATCTGCTTTGTGTAATTGACTGCAATATGTGCTGTCCTATATTGTATACTGTCTGTAAGGTAACTTGTTCTTCTCGCTGTGATTACAGAGAATGTCACCACTCAGCCCGGAGAAGCCAGCTCTGTGTGCCGGATGTGGAGGGAAGATCTCTGACAGATATTACCTTTTGGCTGTGGACAAGCAGTGGCATCTCCGCTGCCTCAAATGCTGTGAATGTAAACTGGCCTTGGAATCAGAACTGACTTGTTTTGCAAAAGATGGAAGCATATACTGTAAAGAGGATTATTACAGGTACAGCACTGTGACAACCATCTGCAGTGTAAATGAGATATAGTAATCAAATTATATTTCTGCAGCTTATTCAGAATTGTGAATATGCGGCATAACTTGCATTTAAAAGCAGGTAAACACATTGTAAATGTATAGAAATATATATATATATATATATATATATATATATATATTTATATCTATACTTATATGTCAGTATTGCAACATTGGCATTCTTAGCACTACAATCCTGGTGGAATACATATGATTTACTAATCTACTATATCAGTACATTGATATAATGGTTGCCCATAGCAACCAGTCAATGACATGGTTGCTGATTGGTTGCCCATAGCAACCAAGCAGCGTCAAGCTCACATGATCCAGTATGTAAAATGAAACTGAGAGCTTGAATCTGATTGGTTGCTATGGGCAACTTCCCCACTTTTCAATCTCCCTGCTTAGTAAATTTAGGCCCAGGAGTTATGTAACTNTAACACCTAGCATGCTTTGGCATGTGTTATCTATGATTCTACTGTTGGAGCATGCTGGGAATTGTAGTTTTTGGCTTGCTAGTAGGTGTGAGTGATTTATAAAGAAGTAAATGTTATTACAGTGTTGNATAATGAATACAGGATATTCTAATGAATAGTGAAAAGAAACTCTAGCATTTTTATATATTCAATGTAAACTCCCTTCATTGAATCAATGTTTTGCTTGTCTCCAGAAGGTTTTCGGTGCAGAGGTGTGCTCGGTGCCATCTTGGCATATCTGCTTCAGAAATGGTGATGCGTGCGAGAGAATCGGTTTATCATCTAAGCTGCTTCACATGCACCACGTGTAACAAGACCCTGAGTACAGGAGACCATTTTGGCATGAAGGAAAATCTAGTATACTGCCGGGCTCATTTTGAGCTCTTGGTCCAGGGAGATTTTCACCCTCAGCTCAACTATACTGAGCTTGCAGCTAAAGGCGGAGGGCTGTCTGCACTTCCTTACTTCACCAATGGGACAGGTACAGTGCAGAAGGGAAGGCCTAGGAAGAGGAAGAGCCCAGCCCTGGGAGTAGACATCATTAACTATACTTCAGGTAAGGGCACCCTTATTCCGTTCTTTTGTGGCTGAAGAAAAATGATAAATTGCTTAATGTAAATGTAATAAATGTTGGTTGTAACTGTCAGCTGCTAAATGAAATATTCTTAAAGGCTATGCATATATATATATATATATATATATATATATCAGACCCTCCAACATAACCCATTCCACCAGGTACATAATACTCCGCTCCTGGGCTTTCAGCTGTCACTCAACTGGTTATAACGAACTAACTGATGTCTGAGTAATTTAACAATGGTGGTTACCATAGTAACTGATTGCTGGAAGTTCCAGAACAGAGTATTTTGTACCTGGTGGAATGGGTCATGTTGGAGGCATTGTTAGGTGTCTCCACCTC
>JABWIB010003017.1:7526-37064 GCA_016617825.1 Platyplectrum ornatum | reverse complement strand
TTATAAATATAAAATATATACTATAATTGTACCAGATATTGCAGGCAATTTCAACCACATGTCACAGTCATTGTCCAACAGACACAATCAGAAGCTTCTGCCTCTATCAGTTCTCCCTTTATCAGTATATTTCAGGTATGCCACAGTCAGTGCCCTTCAACCCAGCCACAGCTAATGCGTTCCTTTCCAGACACAATTAGTGTCCTCATACCCAGACACCCAAACCTAATACAAAAAGTTCTTTACATTCCTAAAACTCCATGTAGATGTACACTTAACCAATGGCCTTCATAATCCCCCTCCATTATTGCTGACTTTTTATTATTTTTTTAATTAGAAATACGAACCATACAAATAACAATAACAAAAAAAAGCTTCAATAAGAATATTACATGGCAGTAACATANAAAGACATGAAAAATATCACATAAACAGTACAGGCTAAGAGGTCACAATCAGGGGGTCATCAGCTGCTAATCAGCGGAGGTACGAAGAAGTGTTTTCAAAGCACTGTATCAAATGAACCTTAGTGGCATGAGGAAAACTATCAAAATAGCACTCCCAGTTATTAAGAAAATTTTTTTGTTTATCACTATACAGGGATGTCTGACCCAGTCCATTTGGAATAGGTAAAATNGTTTTTCCTGAAATAAAGGGAGGGTGTGTCGGTTTGATTCCAACACTAAAGTATAAAATTCAGCATAGTGGTGCACTTGCAGCCAGAAATTTTGAACCACCGGGCATCCCCACAGGCACTGCAGAGGCACAACATATATAACAAAAATCTAGGGGCCTAAATCTAGGGCCTAAATTTACTAAACTGTGAGATTGCAGTGAGATTGAAAAGTGGGGATGTTGCCCATAGCAACCAATCAGTTTCAAGCTCTTAGTTTACACACTGGGGAATGTGAGCTTGAATCTGATTGGTTGCTATGGGCAACATCCCCACTTTTCAATCTCACTGCAATCTCACCCCTTAGTAAATATTCCCCTTGGAGACCAACCGCATAGCTCTTTTTCAGGGTTAGATTGCATCATGCTAACACATCCATGGACTTATCCCTATGGAAGGGACTATATTCCAGAATTCCCTCCAACCTAGACATTGCCAGTCAGACATAGACATTGACCTAGAACCAACATATTCAGAACCTTCCAACCTTGACACAGACAGTGCAATCTCGGACTCACTCAATCCCCTCCGCTTCAGATCTGACTGCTCTGTCATAGTCAGCTGTAAAGTCAGTGCCCTCTAGCCCTGTCACAGTCATTGTCCTTAAACCCAGATGCAATAAGAGCCCTCCAGTTCAGACAAAGTCAGTGCCCTACCCAAGTAAGTGTCTCTGCCGCTCACATCACTTACTGACAGTCACACTTTCCTACATCTAAACCTAGGGCATTTAACCTAAACAGAAATATTCTGCAAATGTTTATTATAGTAATGTCAAGCAAGCGATGTACAATTTGTAGAAGGGAGATTTTGAAGCCAATATTTTATATATTGTTTTGCCCTTTTTAAACCAAACTTTTTTAAATACACACATTTTGATAACATAGGACAAGATCCAGACTTTACTTACTATTGACTTACTCATAACTTACTGAAAAGTGGACAAAACCATGGGCCACACAAATATATGTGTGTAATACTGCACACACATTCTTTATAAATAACCTTTTATCTGCAAAATCCAGCTTTATACAATATGTGTTGGTTATCCTTCCCACCTTATGTATGGCCGAGTGTAGCTTCTTACGTATGCAAGGAGCTTTCTTGACTTGCTTAATCATTCTTAGATATTGCTTAAATTACTTTGGTGAAATATATGTTTGTCAGCAATATCCATACTTAAGTAAAAGCATAAGTAACTTTCCATTAAATCCCATTCCATTAAAATGTAGAAGCCCTGTAACAAAACTTACATCACAATCCTTTATATGAAGATTTGATTTAGCAAAGGTTCACATTTCAATTTGAATTTTAAAAACAGTGAGCAATAAATAAGTTAACTTTATTCAGCCAAACCTATTTATGGAGTTTAATTGGGAGTAATGAATACATACGAACAGTTTTCAAAACTAGGCGGCCCATGACACAGAGGGACTGAGTTTGGTGCAAGAGCAAAACAGGTGCAAGTGTAGACCTGGGTATAAACTGTGAAAACAGAATAATAGTTGAAAGGTAAAGTTTCTTACCTCAACTCTAAATGACATATGAAATATAAAGCTATTTGCAGAATATTTAGCAGAATTGGTTTTGCTCAGGTCGACACATGCACCTAAAAAATGTGTAAGGGCAACTGTGGATCAGCCCCAGATGGATACCTTAAGTTTTCTGAACGGTATCTGCGGCTATGGAAGCATGTTCAATCTGGATAGTGCGGAAGACAGTAGGCATGTCCNTANTGTACAATTTACATNCTGCACCACTCCCACTGTACAGANCTTATGCCTGCAAATACCNACTCATCTTAAGCACAAGATTCAGGATCTTGTGGACAACTTTTCTGAATCCCGCACGCTTGCGCAGTTCAATTTGTGGGGGCTCTACACAAGCTGCTTTCTANCAACGCATTTTCCCCTGTTGTGATCTGGCCCATCATTAGAACTGTTAACAAAAAGTAGATGTATTAAATGGTAGAAATGATAAAAATAAATGATTGTTAGATCAGATTAAGAAATTACAATCTTCTAATATACACATATACTCCTAAGCAATATATAAGCCTTATTGCTGAAATAACAATTTTACCCTGAATAAGTAAAGATTTACTACTTCAATATGAATATGAAGGCTTCAGGTATGTATANGTTTCTTGTAACTTATAAGAGTACTATGGCACTGTGCTAAATATCTGTAAATGTATGAATCCAATAATTATAATCTCTCATCATATATTTTATATAGGGATCTAGGTGATTGTTTATTAAACACAGATCCTATTAGAAAATTCCCCTTATAACTGAATTTCTATAATTTTTNAAATATTTTTAATTATAACACAAAAAAATAATAAATGATTGTCTGGATACTAAATACATAAATCAAATATAGAGGAATATATGTTATAGTTTACCCAGGTAATGGCAATGCAGATCATAGTGTTGCAGTGCCCCCTAATGGCTTCAGTGCATTGTTTAGCAATAAGGTTGCCTTTTACTATACTTTTTCATGGATTTGACTATGCTCCATTATGATCTGGTGGTTCACAGCAATTAAGACTAAAGTAGCTAAGATAGGGGATGTTTATGCAGCTGTGTTCTATACATATCATACATCACATATGAGGGATCCAGTCATTGCAAACATGTATGACTTTGGCCGATAATTTCATGTTCTTTTGATATTAGATCATTCATGTTATTCAGCTTTTGCACCAGCAAAGCCAATAGTTTCTGGATATGGAAACAAACTTTATTGACAAAAAAAAATATTTCCCTATGTTTATGCCTACATTCAGGGTATAAAAAAGAGGGAATGTCAATTTAAAAAAAAATGATAAAAATTTTTATCATTTACAACTCTATTCCATTTAAATTTCTGTGTGTCATCTAATGCAATTTGTATACACATATTTTAAATATTAATATTCAAACCCTTATCTTGTTATAAAGGTATGCTCAACAAACCATATATGCTATCATACATCTGTGTTTGGCTTAGCGTGCCTTTATCACACAATCATGTNTAGATATAATTGCCATCTCTGCTGTGAGGTTAAGTTATTCCATTTAATACTGTACTATTTTACAAGTCAAGCATGTCTCTTGGTGTCCATATGTACTCCAGTACATGTCATCAATGCCTCCATTCTTCACCTTGCTACAAATTCTCTGTATACACAGCTAGGATCAGGCCCTAATCTTAACACTTTCTCTGCATTGTTATACACCCCCTCCTCCTTTCCTGATTACATATCCTGCATCGAGCTGCTACAGAAAATGTGGTAATGTCAGACAGAATAAAGCAGTAAANTAAAACCAGTGCACATAAGGTGGAACAGACTGCTATGCCTAGCACTGCTTTAATTCCCACACATTACATTTATGTACAGTTTCATACACATTGCTATGGGGTTGTAGAGTGTCTGCATGAGGTTTAGGGATATGATCTAGGGAAGAAATGTACTAATACCAAAAGTGTTGGACTGGGGTACCTTGGGCCCACCAGTGGAAATCATTCTTGGGGCTTGCCCTCAGTTATAAACTAGTGGGCCAGTCCGACACTGAATACAAAAAAAGGAAGTGGTATAAAATGTCCCTGTGGTGGAAAGAGTATTATTGGGAATAGGAATCTCCTTCCATTACTGAGTAAAGTAAAAAAACAGTACGAGCATTTACATTTTGCAAACTTTAATCCTTAATAGAATTTCAACTCATGCGTACACTGATTTTCTTTCCAGGTTGCAATGAAAACGATACAGATTTGGACAGAGACCAATCATANCCTCCCTCTCAAAAAACAAAACGTATGCGTACCTCTTTTAAACATCACCAGCTCCGCACCATGAAGTCCTATTTTGCCATAAATCACAACCCAGATGCAAAGGATTTGAAACAACTGGCTCAGAAAACAGGATTAACCAAAAGGGTACTACAGGTGAGCAACTGTTCCATCCCTTTGTAAATAAATATNTATCTATCTATCCCTATTTATTCAGACTTTTACCTGCTGCAAGTGTCAGGACTGATATTGGACTTCTGACATCTTTAGCAAGAAAAAGTTATTTAGTAGGNTTACGTATAGTGATAGAGTATAAGGTCTGTTACTTGGACAGAAGCAGGTTATTGGAAGACACATAATTTATATTTAAGAAAAATAAAAATAGGTTGCTACTGCTATCTATAGCTATCTTATTAGCTAAAGTTTTATTCACTTATACATTGCTGTCTTACATCAAGCAGTTACACCCAATGTAACACCATTTATTGGGATTCCTCATTTTATAGGCAAANATTAGTTTTATGCCCCTTTATTCATTAAAAGTCTCCATTCCCAGAAAGAGGTTGACGTTTTAAGGCAGCAAAATCAACCTATTCATGACTATCAGATTTTCCTATACTGGATAAGTAGCCATACCCATTATCCCCACAGATATTAATTTCTCAAATGGGGCCTATAAGGCAAATATGTTTTTAAGTGCAATAGAATGAATCCTATGGGGTATATTTACTAAGCGGCGAGATTGCAGTGAGATTGAAAAGTGGGGATGTTGCCCATAGCAACCAATCAGAATTGAGTTCACATTCTCCAGTGTGTAAAATGAAACTGAGAGCTTGAATCTGATTGGTTGCTATGGACAACTTCCCCACTTTCCAATCTCACTGCTTAGTAAATATACCCCTATATGTGTCAAACCTGNTAACAGAGTGGAACTTTTGGCAGTGGTAAGGTTGACAGGTATAGTGTAGTGCAGTGGTAGGTAAAGTGCGTCTTTCCTGGTCTTGTCAAACTATGCAGCATGCTTTGTCGTGTATCAACTATGTCTATGCAGTTAGTTTGAAGACACCTGGAGAGCCGTACTTTGCCTACCCCTGGTCTAGTGTAAGCTAAACTTCTAAAAAGTAAATAAAAAGTTAAAACCTAGTTAAGAAATCTGGAAAATAAAGAAATAATCGGTAAAAGGAATGCCCTGGGATTGGTTTGCAGGTTTGGTTTCAAAACGCACGAGCGAAATTCAGAAGGAATCTTTTACGCCAGGAGAATGGGGGAGGCGATAAAGTTGAAGGTCCCTCTCTAAGCGCTCCACCATCTGCGGACAGTGCTGCTTTAACACCAACCGGTGCCGCATCCACATTATCAGACCTCACCAGCCCCTCCCTCAATGTTGGGGGATCCGTAACCCCAAACATGGACACACATGAGTCTGGAAGCCCTTCTCAAACCACCCTCACCAATCTTTTTTAACACATACTAAAACTCTTCTCCTGCTGTCTCTTTTTTCCGTTGCAATACTGTGCATTTTTTATTCACTTTTTGAGATATACCTACGAACTTCTAGAAGAAAAAGAATGCACTCAACAGTCACTCAGTGAATTATCAATACATAGGCATTTGTTGTGTGCTCTCTTTGTTGCCTGGACAAAATATAGTCGTCACAAGGGCACATGGATGGATGCTTTGTAGGGCAAAGAAAAGGAATATGCAGGACACAGGCAAATTTTTCTATATCATTGTGCGCTATATTGTGAATGAGTCATGACATTTATCAGTCCTAATTTAGTACTGAAGCCTGGTGCAGTGATGTAATCATACTCTGTAAAAGTTAACTGATAGTGTTAGCTACTGCACATATCTCGTTTTCTCACTGTGATCTTTTCTGACAGGTCCATACTACTTTCCATCCTATGACTGCCCACTTATCGCTGTTACTTATTTATCATTCAATATAATGCAGAGNGGCCTGAGTAATTAAAAACAATGTCCAATGTTAAATTACTTGCTCTTTTCACTGGTTTAGAAGTTTAAAAATATATAATGTGACATCTTAATATATTGCNTGTAATGGAAATACATGGCCATGCTCTGTTTATTATTGTCTGTACCTTCCTTTCCTACCTGTCAGTATTTCCATTTTCCAGCTAAATGTAGAATATCTATATATTCTGTTCTGCCTCTGACAATTTGTGGGTAAAGAAGTTAAGAAATTCAGCCTATCACTAATTTCTATTTTCAGTCTCAATAAAAACTGAGGTAAGATTTAAATGTACACATCATTATAAGTGCCTCTAAGAAATGATATTATTCTTATTTCCATAACCTTGAAAAAAGCAAGAAAAACAGCAAAAACAAACATTGCATGGAAGAAATGACGTATTTCCATTTGACAGAGCAATATCTTCAAGATGATGTACAAGGTTTTAAAACAATACCTATGTTAAATCCTAAATATTCTTTGAAACATTTATGAAGTTACCATGAACCCTTCTATGCCACACTTTGCTGTTACTTTCATGGAGCAAGCACTACATTCAAATTCAACCCTCAAATATAAACCCCCCAAAATGTTTGCAAGTTAAGCCGTTACAGCATTTTAAATATATATATATAGAACATTTGCTAAATTTAGTCCAGTTGTCAAAATTCTGTGTATTGTCTGAAAATAGTAAAAAAAGATTAATACATTTATACACATAAATATAATATCTGCTATTAAAATGTATTGTCTGAACTGACATGTAGACGGTTTAAAATATCCCCCAATTTTTTTTAAATAATCATAAATTGTGCTGATCATAATACATTCTATACAAGCGCTGAGTCTTGTGCCTCATAGGATTGTCATATCTGTAAAGATAACAGTTCAAGGACATAGCTTTTCAAAGCTACACAAATGTCTATGAAGAGTTTATCAAACAATCAATACTTATACTACAAAGCAGGTTACAGGTTGGATTTTCACATATCCAAGTATAAATGTACAACCTGTTTGCTTTCAAGCTTATTGTTCCCACCCCCCTCCCCAAACTCCCAAACCACATGTTCTAGATTCATAGAGAAATGGTAAATAGGATGGCTATGGTTAATCAATGGTTTAATAGTGGTGATAAATAGTACAGTACAGTACATAATTNTGATCCTATTTGCCATTCCAGTGGTTCCAATCAATCGGTCAACACAGTCCAGCCTGCAAATCACATATAAAAGCTCTGAAGAATGTAAAAAGTAAAATATATTGAAGAACAGAAAATGATGTCACTATATTTAATGTAATGAGGTTTCATACAGAAAAAAACATAACATTTGTACTAGTTTCCAGTGCATAATTATGTACTGTTGAACATTTGTGCCTTATCCTTATCATGGGTACAGTGGNTTTAATCGATAATGACATTGCAGAGCTCAATATTTCTCTGTGGATCAAGTACTGTGTTTTATTTGAGAACAATAAGCTTGCAGTTGTGTTTCAGTTGATTTACTTGCAGTATTAAATAATGTAGGAATAATAGTTCCATGATCACGCTACAATAATACAGTACAATTCAACAATTCATTTCATGGAATGCCTTGATCAAATTTTTTATGCAGTTTTAAAATCCATTGAAAAAGTCTCTTTACAGACATGACAGAGGCAATAAAGTGTCTAAAAATAGAAAAAGAAAGAATAGTTACATTTTAGAACAATGACCAATGCCAAATATTTTTTGGACATTTAAAAAATGCAAAGGAAATAATGGTATTTCCCATAGCAAAACTTTTCTTTAGCATTCTTTAGCATTATTCGAACACTCCCCCAATATGGNAATTTTATTATATAATATATAGATATAATATTTAAATATAGTCTGCAAAATCATATAAAGAAATTTTCAAGGCGAACATTTACCCTAAAAGCTAAATCTGATGTGTGGCGTGGAAGGTGGGTTATATATACTTACATACACACAGCAGCTTGTAGATGGCATTCCAAAAATAAACAGTACAATTTAGTACAAATTTGCTTGACTAGGTGCTTCTTGTAAATAATGGGAATAGGTAGCATTGGAACAAAAAGGGAAAAATGAATACTTGTGCTTTAATTGATCAGTAGGTTACAACATAATTCTGGCCCAAGACTATATATGACCTTCATTTGTTCATTTGGATCAACATGCATAATTGGTCTTTTTTCTAAACGTAGGTTAACAATAGTGCATTGCAGTCCCCATTATTCATAATTCAAATTAATTACTTATCAGTTTTTTGGTTTTGCAATTGTTTATCATATTTAATTATTCAAAAATACATAACTTGACATTGGAACTGTAGTAAAAAAAATAGTTTATAACTTAAAATCCTGCTGTACCCCGCTGGTTTCTGTTTTCTTTTTTTAAATTGCTGCTTGTCAAATGTAATGTACTTGTTACTTTTTACTATAATAGTGGTATGTGTTGATATTTTTTCTTCTACTAATTTATCATATTTTGGAGAAAAACATTTCTGAATATTTAAAAAAACAAGTACAAATTTGATATTTTATATAAAAATACATATTTAATTGTAAGAAACAATCATGATTGTAAATATCCTGAATTTTCCTTTTAAATCATGTTCTAGTATCTATTTTTTCAAGTTAGATGAAAATAAGCAAAATATGATTTGTGAGAAAAAAACGTTTTGTCAAGCTAAGTTTTTTTTCCCATCAATTTCCTTTAAATTGATTCAATCAGATTGTACTAGACAAACATTAATTATTTCTAATATATAATATTTTTGTTACTTTTGTATAAAAATGTGTCATGTACAAATGGTCATTTATCAATGTTTCCATATTGGATGTGGGCTAAGATAAAAGAAAATCTCTTGCCATTTTTATTGTATCTTGTAAATTAATCATGATTATACTTTGAAAGCACCATGTCAATAAAAACTTGAAGTTAACAGTGATTGTTATTTTAAACCACGAAAATCAGGTTACACAAACACTTTCTAACTATTGTTTCTTTTTCTCATTACAAAACATTACAAAATGGAGATTTATATTAGATAACTTTTTAATGAAATCACTTCACATGATGATATTCTGACAATCTTAAACATGGCATTACATTTTTATTTTATTATTGGTGCTAAATACAAATCCTATTTCATCCAGGATGCAATAAAAAATATGTAGAGATTTCAACACATAATACATATTGTACATTTGAACCAAGAATATAGGCCGAATGAATACATTGCCATTAAGTAATATTCTGATTTTGAGGCAAATGCCTTTGACATTGGTGAATGTTATTTTAGTCATTAAATGATTGTGTACTCATATTTTGCTTGGCACAAGATTTTGCACATTAAATTTGTGGTTTATGTTAAGGGATGAGCAAAAATTGTATAGATTAACATGCTGCTCCAAGGAAAATATGCTGTATATGTTTTCCCATTTTGAATCACAAGCAGTTTTAAATTATTGCTGGAACTCTATGTTCCATTGAGAATAATTAATGACGTGAGGTGGCCATTTTAAATTTGTAATAACATTGCTCTACATACATTCAAAAGTGAAGGCAGCAATATCTTATTAATAGCCATGAAAAACCTTAGTGACAATTGTGATTTTGTCTTTAAGGTGAAAACCTAGTGGAGAATCTTATTTAGGTTGTGCTTGTGAACAGGGAAGGACTAGGAGTCAGAGGTATCTGCTACCAAACTTTGCCCACATCAGGTTGCCTTGGGCTACCTGCCATTTTTTGCCAGGCAAACCACAGAGATAATATACTGCAACACACCAGCTAATTCTCCCTTATAGTGACATAGTACCAGTACATGCTCTATAACAACTCTCACATTTCTTTTCCACTTTAAATGATCTTCTTTAGGGATGAAAATAGATTAATAGAGGGCTCAACAAAAAAAATAAGTTCATTATTGCTCAGGGTTCTTGCAATAATAGCATTATTGANATGTAAAAAAAACCAAACCTGGTTTTTATTGTTATTATTTCACAAATGTTGATGAGTATTGTTAGATTGTTGGTGATGGAAAGTTAAATAACTCCTACACATTTATTTGGGTAACACATTGTAAATAATAGGTGATGCTCTTATACAGTGCTATTAAAAAGTAAAATATAAATATGATCAGCCAATCCCAGCGCTATTTATGCAGAATCAAAACAATATTACAAATAAAAGATGGCTGCCTCCACATGACATATCATCAATATATTGGTAAAGACCTTGTACATAAATATTTTTCAGGCTACATATCCCAGTCTGTAAATTCTGCCTTTATAAAAATGAATCAGACTCCTTAATTGGGGTTAAATCTCAATTTTTTAAGTGCCTTATCGTACTTTCAAGTACTTTGTGAAATTCAGGATGAATTTGTGTTGTTTGTTAAACAAATTGTTTAAACTCTTTTTTTTATTTTAACAATCCAATCATTTTCTATGGGAAATTCTAATTTCTGAACAAAAAGAGTGTACATGAAAGAGATGACAAAACAAATGGTCTGTTGGGTAAAAATTGAATGACCTTATATATACATCTTTGTGTTTCAGTACCGTATGTGGTAGATAAATGTCCATGTTTATTTTTTGTTTATCGAGAAATGCATTGTATAGGATAATTCCCTTTCAATATTTATGGACCAAACCTTTGTGAAATCTGATTAAATTTGTGTGAATAAACTATTTGCATTCAGTGGACTTATTTAATTTTATTTGCATTATGTTCTGCTATAAGACTTTATCTCAGCAGCTGAAAGCTAAGTACTTGTGTAATGTTTACGTTACATATTCTTACATACAAAATATTGGAAAAACAGGATGTCAAAAAAGTGGGCATTGTGCATCATGTCATTGAAGTGCCCCTCAAATTGATGTCTTCAGATGTTGCATGAGATTTTGTTACGAAAAACTTATTTTGAGATAAAAAAAAGTGGTAATATTGTAATATCTATAGAACTGCAACGGGATGCATGAGGTGATGAGAATGTAACTCACATATAATGCTATTGAGCACATTCATGCATTGGCTTAAGATGAAATTAATGATCAATTACATTTTATCTACATGAATATTATGCATATGTTGGCTTTTGTTAAACATAGACACATTTGTTTATGGCAGCATACACATTTTTTTTTAACTTTAGCTTTTCTACTGGTGCGCTGCAGATGAACTAAACCCAAAGAATTAAAGAAACATTTGGATATGATCTTATAAAAAGAAAGAGTTGTATTATAAGCTTTCCTTAAATAGATTTATTATCTATTTAAAAATAATTCAGAAATTGCTTAATCCATGCTGCCATATTTCTCTAAAAGTCTGTTCAAAATAAGAGCATTTCATAGCTTAGTTTTTTCATGTATGGCACTGAAAATATTACAGTGAAAGTGTATATTTTATTTACATAAATTGTTGTCTCATCTCAATAATTCAGAGTAGTGCACACTTTGAGAGAAATCAACATGGCAGCTTCCAGCAACAGACACTGATATAAGTCAGGTAATTATATTTTTTGGGTTTAGTTCTTCACTTTTTTGTTAAGCCAGAAGAATTAACTTTCTAAAACAAATAATAAAACAATAATTAAATAGAAATGCTTACCCCCTTAGTGCCAGGTTGCTCTGTAGTTTAATACATTTTTGCTATGATTTTTTTCAGGGAGAACAATGTTCGGGGTTTAACAGCCATACAACCCGGCGTTTGAAAATTCCCTAAAGTATTTAAAGAAGGGGAAAAGTTTGATCGGAAAATCTACTGCAGTGAAGACAAAGACAAAATTAGCCAAAAATTAAAAACAATACATATATATATATATATATATATCTATAAAACAAACACATTGTCATTTTTTTGAATGTCGAGAGTTGTTTTTATTCTTTTTTTTTAACATGTAACATTGGCTGATAACAATTATAATGTTCTGCCTTACTATAGACAGGGAAGGCATAACACTTAATAATTCATCAGTTTCATTTTTCAGATTTATAGACTTAGAACACTATAAAATATGTATATACACAATAGAGCAACCTGGCATTAATGAATTCTCTACAGTTTTGAATGCAAAATTTATAAATGATTTGCCTGAATTTAAGCACAATAAAACAATAAAATTGTCGACATTAATGTAAACAAAAACCCAAAAAACTTTTTAACATGCTTGCAAAATTGTAATCTGAAAAAATGTGAAGTATACACTATATATTATTTTGTTTATAATTTTTCCTTTTAATTGTCAGTCCCATGTAGCTACATTAAAATTAAGTGTATTATAAATGTTTACAAAAGAATATACATTCTTGACATTTCTATGGTAATTTAGTTTGGATATGAGCTGATGCTGATTCAGAGGTTATTCATTTGCATCCTGGTGAAAAATGTTGTTTTAGCTTATGGTACACAAATATTGAACATTTTTATAATTTAAAAATGATCTAGGAAATATTACCTCAACATTTTTTTTTTACTCCACCCACTACTTTTAAAAAACGATTTAGTTTTTGCTCCTTAAAAAGATACTATTTAGTCATTAAAAATGTAGTTCGCTAACAAAATATATCATTGATACTCCAAAAATACTCAAAGCATTTATGTAAACAAACCTTTTCTATGTATTTGTTAGCTAGCATTAGTTTATGTTCTGGAGATAAATTACAGTAAGAGATATAACTATTTGCAGTTATTTTACCATTTTGCAAGCAAAGCTATTTTTTTCCTCAGTCAGCCGTTGGAAGACAAATTAGGGNATTAAAGACAATTACTAAATGACCAAAAACAGGTTATATGGGACGACTCTAAAACACAAAAACAAAATCTGCATGAAGTTTGAATACACTTGTTCTCTATTTGTGTGAATAACGTTCCTTGATGTTTATTGCAAAATAAAGGAGTTTTTTCCATTAATAAATTTAAAGCAGAAATAATGTTGAATTATTATCTTTTAATATTTTTTTTATTATTCATCATGAAAACACCTTCATTAAATTTCAGCATATAACATATTATATGTTTGAAATAATGATGTATTTTAACTAAATTATTTGTCTAATGCCATACTTTCATTTAATCATAATAGGTTAATATTATGATACTGTATATGAAAATATGAAATCAAATGGTCTGTTCAATGTTATAATAGACAAACTAGCAAATGGTTTATACAAAAATGTCTATGTCATTGGTAAATATAAGACTCCAGAATTTTTTGAACACTTTATAGAATATTTAATAGGGTTTACAGTTTGTGACATTAAAGTTACAAAAAGGGTATACTTCATATAGCCATGGTTTAATGTTCAATACTTACAAAACACTTGGTAATTTAATGTACCCATATCCAGGTAACAAGTATAGAATGCAAACTCGCTGACTAGTGTACATATCAAACCTCCACTAGGTTCTTAGCAAGTACTAAATATCACTTAGGCCTTACAAGTTACAAACTTCATTTTTACTGTAAAATGAGCATTATCTCCTCAAAATGAAGTGATGCATATTTACAAATTATGCATTGCCATGGACCAGGGACTATAGCAGGCATAGCGGCTGCTATGGGNCCCGCAGCCCTAGGAGACCTGGGTATCTATCTATTAAATAGGGAAGGGGGGCCCCGTTGAAAGGTTTGCTGTGGGGCCAAGTCTTTTGTTGGTACGCCCCTGCCATGGACATTGACCCACATCTTCTTAATGATTATTTACTAACTCCTGGAGAGAGTCTTTATTAGCTCAGCACAGATGGCTCACAGCATTTGACACTCTGGACAGGAGCTTATCTGTGTGTAGTTTGTATGTTCTCCTTGTATCTGTGTGGGTTTCTTCCGGATGCTCCTGATTCCTCCCACACACCAAAAACATACCGGCAGGTTAATTGGCAGCTGACTAAATTTTACCTATGTGTATGTATAGCTATCCCTATATAAATCCCCAATCTCTTTAGAATTTAAGCTTGCTGGCAGGGTCCCTCTTCCCACCAATTTTGTCTGTCTGTATTCCCCATTGTACAGGGCACTGTGGACACTTTGTTGAGCCTAATAAATAAACATTAATATTACAGAATAATAAATTGTCATGGTAAAATCCCAGTAATCCTCCCCTTTCCTCAGTCTAATAGCTGTTATTTTTACTTGGGGGAGAGCACTGGGATACAGAAAAATAAAACAAAAGCTTCATTTCTGCATGAACCATCGAAAAGGCTTCGATTATCATCACAGGACTACGCATGGAGGTATAAGTTATTAAATGATATGAACAATGCTACCAGGTTCATTGCGAGGAGAACTGAACCCGGTGCAGCATCGTTCATATCAAAATGCTATTGTATGTAAATAGAGGCCTACTTTTAAAGGACATAACAGAAACCTAATTTTTGGTGACTCACACTGGCTTAGTAGAATAGTATTTAATGCCCAATACAGACTCCCTTCTATATCCCTGTACAGACATGATTAATTTTTCTGGCCAGAGTTAGATATAGACCCATTATTAGTACAGACCCTTTAGACCCATTATTAGTAAGTATATAAGGCAATGTTCAATTGGCTTATATATTATGCCTCCTAGTGACTTGTTCATAATACCTAATCCTGTTTCCCGCAACGTGTGCGCCTGCGAGGAGTTGGGTTACAATTACAGGTTACAGATATAGCCCAGTGGCCCACACGAGCACATCTGGGGGGAAATTCACTAACTGACGATTTTCAGAAATCGTCAGTGGCTGACGATTTCCACAAATGTGTATTCACTAAGTGACGAATGTGTTTTTTTTTTGTCATTATGTTTGACGTTTACAGATCGTCAATGTGATATCGCTGTGACGATTTTTGCAATACAATGGATACAAAAATGGAATTCACTAACTGACTAATATTGTATTCACCCACACATCGTCATGACGATTTGTAAATATCGTCAAAAGGCCAATCGTCAGCAGAGAGTGGAGATTTCTATAGGAGCACTATATAAAGGCACTCATACAGCACTGAAAGCTTGTTTGACCATTCATAAAAATGGAAGCTGCAACAGTCACTAATAAATATACCACTCTCATTTCCAACCACAAACCACTCTCCCGACCTCACCAAGCTCCAAACACCTCTGAGGAAATTGCCCAGCCACAAGTTTATATAGTCATTGACACATAAATATTATGTGCCATAAATTGCACTTGATTAACAATAATTACCAGTAACAACAGTTCTAATTAGGCATGGTGATTTCATTATGTGAATTCGACATGACGATTTTACTGAAAATCGTCAGTGTATACGTCAGTTTAGTGCAATATCGCCTGACGAATACCCATTTTTTTGTCAATGGATATCGTCAGCATTCGTCAGACATTACATATCATCAATAGAAATCGTCACTTACTGAATACTATACATCACCAGTCAGTGACGATTTCAGATCACTGACGAATGCCGACGATATGAAATCTCAGCAAAAATCGTCAGTTAGTGAATTCCCCCCCTGGTGCGCGCATGCAGTGCACCTTCCCCCAGGCGCAATGCATCATCTTCATTGACAAAGAATATAATACAAACATTTTGCTGAAAAACATGTCTTTATAGATAGTATACTGGGCACTATAACATTTGCAGTTAGTTATTGGTTAAGCTGGCCATGCACTATGCAATAAATCGTTCCAATCTAACGATTTTTCAAAAGTTGGCCAATAATTTGTTTAGTTTATTGGAACAATTTTCTCAAAAGATTGGCTGATATCGTTCAAAAATTGGTTTCAAATGAGGTTTTGTTTGCACAATCTTAAATCGTTTGATTGGTGAAAAATCATTTAGTGTATGGGTAGTTCCAATAATCCTGCCATTAAGACCTATTTTAAAAGCATAAAATGCAAGAATAAAGTATTCTCCCAGCATGCAAACCATTTGCCTCCCCTGAAATTCAACATGGTTTTGCACCCTCTTGACTAAATCTAGGTACACACGGTAAGATAAATTTTTCAATCGAAAGATTTTTCAAGAGTGGGTAAAATCATGTTTAATTGCAGGGGAGGCAAATAAAATGAATTACAATCAGTATTACAGGTGAGAGATGATGTTTCCTAGCACAAGTCTAATAACAGTGTAACAGTAACGCTGGTCAGTATCTGTGAGCAACATGCAAAAAAAAGTATTCTCCCAGCATTCAAACACTAACATTCATTTTACCCCCCCTGCAATTCAACATGGTTTTACCCACTCTTGAAAATCTTTCGATTGAAACAATTTAACTTACCGTGTGTACCTAGCTTAAGTCATGAGTGTCTAAAGATCTGAATCTGACCCATAGAGCTGATAATAATTCAATGTCTCTGGTGCTCCAGGACCATTAAACATGTTTGCTTTGATGCATATGTTTTTCATATACTGAAATACTGTACATAACTACCCATTACAGTAATTTATTTTGTATGAACACCCAGAGGAATAAAAGCATACAAGTCAGTCCTAAATGTAAAATCTCATTCAGAAGTGAATGCACTATTGCATTAGATGTGTGAAATGAAATCACAAATATCCAGTTTATAATTCATGTATGTATAAGCATCAATATTTTTATTGATCTAATCTCAATAACTTGTTGCTCTATGGACTTTTGCCTCTACCTCCAATACAATTGCTGTACAAAGTATCGACATCTGGTTTGGTAAGTGATTATTCACTCTGAATGAAACACATATCTTTTGGCACTTACCCTGCTGCCTTCCTACTTGCTACTCCCTTTCCCAGGGCCATAACTAGGGGTGTGAAACCTGTGCCATTGTACTGGGCGCAAGGAGAGGGTGGTGCCCAGGGGACTTCCAGCTGCAGAGAAGATCCTATACCTCTTTCCCCCTAGTGCTCATTTTTCAGAATGACTTCAAAAGAGTAGTTCATGTGAAGTGTAATAAGGTGGTGAGGTCAGTGTAAGCTCAGAGCAAGGTCAGTATAGTTTTAAATAAACAACTGGACAAAATAAACTGTCATGTGTTTCTATGAAAATACATTTCAATGGTAATGGTGAATCATTGTACTCCTGGAAAAACAGTTCCTATCATGTAGAAAGCAGGGCTCGAAGTGGGGGTGTATACGGGGGTATGCCATACCGGCACTTCTCCCACTGATGTAATTGAAAAACCTCAAATCCCCATTGACTTCCATTATATTCTGTGTTTCCATACCCCCACTTCTAAATGTCCATACCCCCACTTCTAAATTTCCACTTCGACCACTGGTAGAAAGCATGAAACAATCCTCTACATCCAGACAGTCTGTCCAATCAAATGGAGCCTACTGAACTCACTGCCAGTGTCATGTGCTTTGTGATATGACATGTTATCCTGCTGGAAGTAGACCTTCAAAGATCTGGTAAGCCAGGGGTAAACGCAGAATTTTGAAATGGGGGTTTCCATTAATACACCCGCATATATTTCAATATACCCTTACTCCCTTTATACTTAATATGTACTTTATATAAAGTAATATGTACTTTATACAGTATAATAGGATAGATTATTGTCCAGGAATGGGACTATATGATGTATATTGCGTGTCACTCCTAAATCTTGATATGCCACACTTATTGTACAATGCCATCTCAGACCTCTAATTTACTTTATACAGTGTGCCAGCTCTTAATACTAAATATAACCCGCATATAATACAGCAACATTAATGCATTTGCCTATGTAAGCTGTGCAATCTACATAGTATTCTGACTGATGCATGAGAAATCGAAATGGCCCTATCACTTGGATCGCCTATTCCATCTAAAACTTTTGAGTTAGGGATAGGCTGCGAGCAGGCGATGGATTAAAGCAGGGTAAGATTAGGGTTAAACTACATACATTTTATTTACTGTGAATAATCCTGAGTAAAATCAATCTGAAAAACAACATGCTGGCAATGGTTATCCAGCTATATGACTATATATTATACAAAAACACAACAGAAAGACCGTGGGGAATGATGACCAAGGTTGAAAGGAGGAATACTCTTACTGACTTGTTTGTATTTGTCATAATGAGATTCTGTTCCATGTGGAGGGACTATATCCGTATTATGTGGCTCACTGCATGCTACTGACCCATACAAAGTCAGTTAAGCGTGGAGAAGGAATTGGCTGTCATAAATGTGCTACATTGTACACTGCAAGGAATTCCAAAGAACCTATAGTCATGCTTAAAAATGCAGCTGATATTCCTAGTTGGCTAAAAGCAATACAGCACAGATATGCATTTGCTACTAACAAAATCATATATTTTTTGTTGGTTTAAGAATGGTTGGAATTAGACAATAAAAAAAAAGTTGAATTACCTCTGGACAAAATAGTCACTAATTCATTGTGGTGGACATCATAGTTAATTTATGTTTTCTATTTAATTCTTATTCATTACATATTATTTTATTACATTATTTCAAAGGCTGGACTTAAATATATATTAATAATATAAAAGATATTTAGCAATTAATTATCTTTAAAACTTCTTAAGAAAAGCTTTGGATGACGTAAAAAGGAATAATACAAGGGTCATACAGTATAATGGAACCAGAACCAGCTTGCGTTTTAATTATTACATGATCACAAAACATCTGACACTTATGTGAGATACAAAAAAAAGTACATCATCAAGTCACTGCAGAACTTGCTATAAAGTTTCAAGTGCCAGGAAAAACAATTTCTAAACCAACACTATCCCTAGAATGGGGAACCACTCCAGTGCTAGTCATTATTCTGAATGGCAGACTGTACCTTACGATTGTCTAATGGAACAGAAAATTATTTCAACACTTCCCAATATAATGCACAGCTGGAGAACAATATCAATTTCACTATATCCATTACAAGAAAAAGAATGCACAAGAGTAATTACATTTTAATTATCTGTGTTATTGGTTTAAAGATTTTACCTATATATGTTTTAAAATAATGTTTTTTCCTCCCAAATAAGTGCCTGCCTATTTTTTTATACTATTAGTGCAATATTACTGTTTCAGCGACAATTTAAACCAAAAAACGCTGTTGTCCCTGTGTTGCCTGTTGTATTCATAGTGTTTGCTGCAGACACTAAGCTGGTCATGACGCCTGGATGTGGCCCAAGATTTGCAATTAAGACGGAACTCACACAACAGCAGAAGAACGGAAAAGTACAGCAAAATAAAAAAGTACAAACATGACACAGGTAATTGGGGGGATCTGAGCTTGGTGCTACAGGGAAAACAACAATATCTAAAAGGGGAATAATGCAAGATGCAAAAAAGTTGCAAAACAGAGTTTGCACTAAACAAAGTATACAAATGACAACAAAAGATGGCTTCAAAAGATGGCTTGCAGCGTCTTGGTAAGTGACTGTGATTGTATGAACCCCCTAATTTGTATGTAAGAGAAGTGCGACGTAGTGAGGTGAAAGTTGGCTTGGAAGGTGGAGAAGGATTGTGCTGTGAAGTCACCCAGCATGTGGGTATACCTAGTAATGTGATGATTGCTCCACACCTAAGCAACTCCAGGTGAGCAACCAGGAGGAAACAATGGATTGTTCCAAATAAGTGAGAGAGGGAGGGGTAGGCAGAAAGATCATAGCTCGAGGCAGGTCTATGGTGCCGAGGGAGCCAAGGGAGGAAATGCAAAGAGAGGTCGGGGAACAGGGCGTTTTCAATGTCTACCCAGAGCTTAAGGTCGGGGCAGGAGTGCATGGATATAATGTGGCTAAGGTGGACAGCCTGAAAGTATTTTGCAAAGAGGGGGAGACTAAGGCCCCCATCTTCTTTCCTCTTGGAGAGAAGCGTTCTATTAAGATGGGGGCGTTTCCCGTCCCAAATAAAGCGTTCACAGGCAGATTGGAGTGTCGAGAGAGTGGATGGGGAAACACGTACTGGAAGAGTCTGGAAAAGGTAGAGCAAACGCAGAAGGATGTTAATTTTTACAGCCTGAATTCGCCCAGTCCACAAGATGTATTGGGTGCATCAGGCTAGGAGGTCTTGGTTAATGTGGGAAAGGAGGGGGGAGTAATTAGTGCAGAAGAGGTCAGAGTAATGTTTGTTTATAGTCACCCCAAGATAAATGAAACGGGAAAGCGGAAACTAACCCCTCCCTAACGAAATAATCCTACTGATTCTGTGCTCTATGAAAACCTCCACAAACATGACTAGTGCTACGTTGTACATAGTGCTATATTCCCTTATTAGTGATAATGTCTAAATTACCAACAAATCCTTAAATCAGTGATAATAGTGATTATTTCCTAACCACTGCTTGACTATGTTCTATTCACTACTACTCTTAGGGGCCGATTCAATTCTTAAGGTGTGATGTTTTTCCCCCTTACACAAAAACGCAAAGGAGAAAAACTCACTCTTTTAACTATAAAAAGAAGTGAGGATTCAGTCCCGTAATAGACGGAAAAAGCGCACTTCACGTTTTTTACCGTCTTCGTGCAGGATTGAAGCGGCCCCTTAGGCAGTATTCAGATTCAAAAGTGCCAGAGTGCTACTAAAAAGTGTTGCTATTGGGCATCATGGTATTAATTTCAAGATCATTGTTTTTCTCCCCTCTCTAATATTAATTTCCACCTTTTATAAGGCATATGCCATCAAGAGGCAAGGGTTGCCATCATGGCAACTCAGGAAATGGCTTGCCACACTGTTAATAGCAGTACTTTTATAAACACGTTAGTAGAATCTGCCTTCGTTAAGTCACAGCAACCAATCAGATTCAACTCTCAGCTTCATTTTACATACTGGAGAATGTGATCTTGAATTTGATTGGTTGCTATAGGCAACATCCCCACTTTTCTAATCTCCCTGCTTAGTAAATTTAGGCCCTGGTGGTGAGGAGGATACAGTAATGGGCTACATCCAGATTTTCAAGATGTCTACATTTTAATGTGATCACACTGCATCATACACCAAATGCAGGAGGACTGTGTTACGTCCAGCCAGAGTCCTTCTGATGCCCTTGGCCTTTGCTTATATCACAGTCTCACTGCATATACACCCATTCTAGGCTTCTCATAGATTGCTGTCTATTTATACCATTATTTTAGATCATGTTTGGACAATGGGTATACTATAATTAATTAATGTAAATAAATGCTGTACTATGGACATTCATATATAAAATAGAAGTGTGGTTTGGATGTATACCCAAGGTACTGTAATTCATTCTCTTCCTTGCTTGATCTTTATTGAGATAGTTCAGACACTAATTTTTATAACCTCTCAGACACTTATGAAAACACTAGAAGTCCAGGTTTATTTTAAAACAGACCATATGTTCCACCTAAAGGCAAACATTTTAATCAATGAAAAGGTGTAAATTTATAGGGTTGCAGTCATTAAGGACTAAACAGATTGTGCTTTGACTGCAGGGACACTTCCTAATAAAACCAAAATAGCAGTTCCTGAAGAAAAACCACAAGTTTTATACACACATCTCATCTTTACAACCCAGAACTTTAAATGAGATGAAATATTAATGTCCTCTGTTAACCAAAAGTTCCACAATATACCAAAATATGTGTTTAAAAATGATAATTATAATGTATCCTGACATTTTGTTCTACAAATGTAAACCATTATACAGGATGATTTAATTGCCATTTCAGCTTACAGCAGATTACAAAAGTTCATTTTGTTTTACTACCTATTTTGATTTTCTAATTTACTTTCTGCATGTCTTAGAATTGTCATGTCCTTTCTGATGTACAAGGCCATCTAACACAGTACAGACAGGACTTGATCCAGAGTTTGTGGATGCACAAAAAGAACACAGATGCAGTATAGGTTCACTAAAACACGCAACTATTGGTAAGTGAAAATGTGAGTTTTAGCATTTAAACCATGGATGCGAAGCCATATGCGCAGAAGCATATACAAGTTACACAATGGTATACAATCATGCATAAGAAATCTCTGTATGACAAACATTAAGTGGAGGATGCTGTTTAAATAAAATAAATAGGGCCATTTATTCACAGAAAATTTATATTTGCCTTGTACCATCCCAGACAAAGTCCAAGATTTTGGAGGAAACACAAGGCACCAACCTGCTACTGCATACAATAAAAGTTAAAAGCACTCACTTTCTAATTAGAATTTAGGGAAGACCAATAGCACAGAGCACACGTGTGTGAACACAGATGCATAGATGGCCTTACAGACAACTTTCTGTGTTTGCTACCATTCTGCAAACAGGGATATGTGCAGGTATGGATCCGTTATGTGCAGGTATGGGTCAGCTTGGGCCCCCCCACAACAATAATAAAATTTTAATCTATGTAGTAAATATATATATATATATGTATACACACAAAAACACACACACATTTTACTTACTATACAGTGTATATCACCACATCTCAGATATGTAGTTTGCTTGGTTTGAGAGTTACAGCTTCAGCGCAGGCCGCCAAGCGCATTACAGCCTGTCCCCCCCGAACCCCTAAAACCAATCCAGCTAAAATTTCTCAGGTGGACTACTCTGGGTCAGGTATCCATTCCTCCCTAAGGGCTTCTCTGGGGGTTGCTTGGTTTTCTGTTATAGCATGAAACGGGACAGGCTGTATCTCCAAAACTGCAACACATTACAAGCTGAACTGTCTTATGCTGAAAGACGTAGCCCGGGCTTTCTGCTCACTACATCTCACATGTGTAGTTTGCTTGGTTTCAGAGTTACAGCTTCAGCACATGCCACCCACAGACTTACATTGGGAGTACTGAGGGGGGGAGGGGGTGTAATGGATCCAGGGTTTTTTTTGCAGGCAAGAAGGATTGGTTCCTACATCTCTGCAATGACTACCATTGAACAAGGTCACTATCAGGTATACTTATCCCATTGCATGAATTATCCCAAGTATCCCAAGGTAAACTGTACCCAGGGGATTAACCCCTTATACATGTACGACAGTGGTGTTAACTGTCACCCTGCAGTATAATACTGATTGCAATTAATTACAATTAATTAATTTACCTCCCCTGCAATTCAACATGGTTTTGCCCATGAGAGTGTAAGTCATGACTGTGTAAATCTGAATCTGGCTCACCTACAAAAACTTTGTTTCAATGTTTTTGGGAACAGTCATAAAGCAAGCACTCTGGATCAACCATCTACCAGTGAATCTCCAGAGAATTGTCAGAAAGCTCAACATATGAGATGGGTTTGGAGGAGAGTGCACAAAGAGACAAGTCTCTATCCAGGGCAAGAAGTTTTTATATCAATACCAGAGGAACTGTAATTTTAAGACTTGCCAGAGGGTCTGAAATATCAGAAGAAATTTGACCCTACTTCTATCAGTCCCTTTAAGATTATCAGGAGAATTAATATTGTTACCTACATGTTTGCTGAAACCAGTCCTGGCTATTTTGTTTGGTATCCTTAGCTAAGCCTCCTCTAAGAGCTGTGGATAATCAAGAGAGATGTGGATATCAAGAGTATGAGGTGGAGAGAGTCCTGGAATGCAAGAAGGTGAAGGGGCAGACACATTTGCTGGAGAAGTAGTGGCCTTGAAGAAACCCATGGATTCTAATGAGATCTTCAGCCTGACTGTCTTATTAAGGAATACTTTAAGAAATTTCATTTAAGCATAGTAATAGCGGTGTTATAACCTCTCCTTGGTTGGGGTACTGTTACGGGCCATAACAGCAGGAAAGTGCAAGATCTCGGCTGTTCTATTGGTCGGTTGTTAATTGTTGGTAATTTCTTTCCTGTATTCAAGTCTTTGGCTATTGTCTTATTTTCTATGTTTCTGTGTCTTGTGCCAGTTTTCATTCATCTCTTCCCTGTTGATTTCTTTCTCAGTTTCTATAATCAGTGTTGCCATTTTGCTTCCATTTTGTATATGTGTCCAGTCTGGTTGTGTATTTCTGTTGTCTCTTGCTTTCCTATGTCTTGGCTAGATCCAAATTGTCTCTCTGTTTCTACTTTGTATCAAACTTGTACTTTGTGTTTCTCTTACTGTTGTATTATCTGCTGCATGTGTTTGCATCTTTAGCTCTCCCTTGTGCCTTATGTTTTCCTCTCATGTCTCACCCTCTGCGTATTTTTACTAAACTGCAGAAATGGGAAAAGATGTTGCCCACACCAACCAATCAAGCTGGCATTCTCCAATATGTAAAATGAAACTGAGAGCTAGAATATGATTATTTGCTATGGGCAACATCTCCACTTTTTCATTCCCACAGTATAGTAAATATAGCCCCTTGTGTTGCTCCACATTTCAAGTTTACACATACTCATGATTTCCCTGTTTCTTGTTACCCATATTTAGTTGCGTCATTGTTCCTCTTGGACTGATAATGGTTCGCCCCAGAATTATGACAGTTACTAAAGACATAAGAGGACAACTCCCATATTGTATTAACCCATAGAATTATATAAGGTGGTGAAGTATGAAAATAGATAAAATGTTATATGAGAGTCTAGCTAAATTAAATTCATCACATATAGTCAAATATCTAAAGGTGGTAAACCCTTCAATAAACCTCAGTAGAAGGTCAGCAGATTTTGTAATACACAGGTGAAAAAAAGAGAAGATGGCCACAGGAGTCACTGATAGTTTACTGTATTCTGACAGCATAGCTTGTATGACATACCTGCATCCCAAGGCAAGTGAGAAGCTCCTAGAGCTGGAAGCAGTAGTGGTCAGAGGTCTCCCAGAGATGCAAGGACCAGGGCATGTTTTTGTGCATGAATTTCTCCAGCAAATGATGACTGTTTTACTGCAAAACTGATTCTTGAACCTGCATGAAAGATTCTTGCATGGTCGAATTTTAATTCTCACTCAATATAACTATTTGATTACGTCATCCTGCCTTTTCTGAGGTAGTGCAGGAGAATAGTTTGTTTTTCGAATGATGTGTGTTTTTTGTTGATTGTTTTTGTGCAAGGTGATTTGTAGCTGTGTCAATGTTTTTTGATTGTCAAAAATTATTTTGTATTGCGTTTATAAAAAGAATTCAATAACAATGATTTATATATTGTTTTAATAGGAATGGCCAGATATCTGGATTTGTTTTTACATTTCATGATTGTTTGTCATTTGTGTCTGGATAGCTTGTAAAGCTTAAAATATAAGTGCAATGAGTCCCTGCATATGTCATCCAACCAACAGGCAACTTGAAAACACATTGAACCCCATTTATATATGTTTTCTAATTAGCCATTGCTTGATGGCGAGCGAAAAACGACAATTTGAATTCTCGCATGTGCGATTCGGGCAAGAATCAATTAAGATGGATAGTAAATACTGGAACCTGTATGTAAAAATGTGCACAAGCGAGAATTCATGTGCAAGCAAGATTTTCGAATATGAGAATATGAAAACACGACCATTATTAAATTCTAAAAACCACACCTCGGGCAAAAATACACCACAGAAACAATTCAAATACCTCAATTTTGCGCATATTTCATTTATAATCTCTAGCGTTTACTTACAATACTTTGAAACTTATCACCGCATTTATGCAGCCATAGACCTACTTTAATTTTCTGTTCAGACCTGCTTACAGAAGTAGGCCTGGAGCTTGTCCATAATGTTTAATTAAGAGTTTCTTGATAGCATTGCTTTACACAGTTATCTGAATGTATTAGAAAATTAGATAGTAACACAATTAGTGTTCTGTAAAGTCATATCTATTAAAATGATTTTATTACAATTAGTCCTGTTTAGCTATATCAAATATGCATCTCACACCCAAGAGAGAGTCGAATGATCCTCCCAACACTGCCAAACTATTAACTTTAAAATGCACAAGATTAATCATCTAACAGATTCCAAAGCCTTAACTTCCATGTTAATTACCTACATCTTAGTGTTGCATTTAATCATAAATGTTCCCTATAGAATGTTGATTTCAAAACTAAATAATTAAATACAGACAGGCAATCTGGCTCTAGGGGAAGCAGGCAAAGGAAACATTTAATCACACGCACCTTGTTTAGAATAATTATTTAACATTTTGAATGAAAAATCATAATATGCTGGGGCAAACACAGGAGGGGTTTCCACACTANTATAAATAGTAATACAGTGCATAAAGAAGGTATTCTGTGCTTCACTATTTCCACATTTTGTAATGTTACAGCCTTATTCCAAAATGGAATAAATAAATTTTTCCTTCAAAATTCTATACTCAGTGGACCAGATCCAGACCTTCTGTACTACTGACTTACTCATGAGGGGCAATGTCTTGTTGAATTGCAGGGAAGGTAAAATGAATGCTATTATTTGCATGCAGGGGCAAGGAAACATCATCTCTTAATATGGTTTTGCACACTCATGAGTAAGTCAGCAGTATGTAAAGTTTTGATCTGGTTCAATATCCCTTAATGTCACTGGGCTGTATCCTGACTCCCGTACGTCCGTACCGNCAGTATGAGAGTTCGGGAGTCAACTGCCCTGTCACTCCCCCCCCCCCGTCCCCCGTTCGCTCATAAAGGCAGAGGACTAGCAGCTTCCGGTGACAGACCCCTACCTTAAGTGTATTGAGCAGATAAGCTTGTTATTCTGTACGTGCATATCTGGTGCACGCATGCACATCAGAACACTTTTAACCCACTTCCACAAGCGTACTTGCAGAAGNGGGGGGGGGGGGGGAACTAAATCAGGATTCAGCCCACTGTGTTTTTGGTGATGTTTGCTAATTTGCTAAAAATAAGGAACTTACAAACGAAAAGTTATGAGTGGGCAAAACAATGTTTAATTGCAGGACGTAAATTTCATTAGTTGCAAACAGGATTAGAGTCGAGAGATGGTGTTTACTATCCCATGTTGATTAACAGTGTAACAGCATTTTATATATGTTTTTACCTCCCATGCAATTCAACATGGTTTTACCCACTCGTAACCTTACGCTTGTAAGTTCCTTATTTGGTAAGTCTGGATTTGATCCTGAGAAACAGCATATACATAAGAATTCACAGCCTTTGTTCAATTCTTTGTTGATGTACCTTTGGTAACAATCTTTGTAAATAAGAAGCTTTGCACACCTATCGTTGGGCAGTTTGACCCATTCCTCTTTGCAGCACGTCTCAAGCTCCATCAGGTTGGATGTGTTGGTGCACAGCCATTTACAGATATCTCCTGTATATCAAGTCTGGTCCCAGCTTTCAGTATCCAGCCACCAGTCCAATTACAGAAACCGTAAACTTTTTAAACAAATTAATGATATCACCTTTGCTGTGCATTTGTTAATCTGCTGAATTAATATTGTCAATATGCNGACTCCTTGCCACCACATCGAGAGTGGTTTGCCCTATAGACTTTATGCCAGGAAAAACACCTCCTAGAGGTCGCATATATCAGCTTTCTCTTCCTGAGACGAAGGCCATGACTGAATACATCAAGGAAAATATCTACCTCTCTGCTAATTTTCTTCCACCGAAGCTTCTTCCTATGGACGAATCTTCTCCTCCCTCCGATATTTAGAAACAATCTTCATATTATTCAATAGATAACAATGTGTAATGAAGAATTGTGGATGTGCACTCACATTCTCTGTTTCTTGATAATGTGCCTGTCCAATGAACCAAAAAGCCGTCCTCCTCTGAAACACTTCTCCTTTCACCTTGAGAAAGACTCACCTGAGTTGAAACGCGTTGGTGGTAGGGGGCGGCATGCGCTGGCAGCAGCTGTGGTGCGGAAGAGCTTCCCTGGTTTTGATATCTGTCCTGGATATGGGCCCATTAGACATTACAGCACATGCAGAGTTTCTATGCCGCAGTTAAGTTTGTTTTTGTTTTATTGCAAATTTTTATTAAAGCAACACTTGAATGTCAATCAGAGTTGTTTATAAGATAAGTTTTATTACAAACATGGAAGTTCAGAGGAGCTCCGGAGATCGCAGGCCGGAACGGAGAGAGGCCGTGGTGGGAGAGATCCTTATCAATATCTATATATGCAATTCCTCAAGAGAAATGTTGCGTGAGTAGAAATTCACACNAATTCCCGTTCCCTAACCAGTTGTATTTTGGCTGCACAAGGGTTTTCCCCTTCTCTCTCCATATTTTCTTTTGAGGGTGAAACCAGGAGACAGCAATGTGAGAGGTCGGTCATCTGATGAAAAGTGATGTTGTGATATACAAATTGCCCAATAAAGGGGCTGTTTGAGTATATTTTCACATACTGTCGCTCTCTTATCCTATTGGCTGCACGAGGTTGTGTTGTTCTCTTTGTTTCGAGGACAGAGCATGATAGCGACATAGGAAAAGAGTTTCTGACCACTGGGCGTTTGGAAAAAAGTGTTTCAGAGGAGGAGGGCTTTTTGGTTCATTGGACAGACACATTGGTCAGTATTAATGGTGTATCTCTTTCTGAAACACTATTACCATGCAGTTGTTGAACCATAAATGTCCCACTCACCACCTGTGAACCAGCGCTGTGAAGAGGCAGGTTCTCCAAACAATAAACAATAGAGAATCTAATTTTCTCTAATTCGGTCTAGCAAATTACCAAACCAGATATCCTGCTGAACACTGATTCTCTTAGTAGATATTTTATATACAATTACAATTAGGCTGGCCAACACTAATATATGTATTAGCATATGCGGCAATGATTAGCATATTGAAGCAAAGTCAAAGGAAAATAGTCACTGAAACTCCAGCAGAATCAATTCTAAAGAATTAGAGGAGCACACCACCATATTTATCAAGGTACCTAAAGTCAGATTTTAAAAGGCCAATGGTATGTTTAACACACCTCTAGTTTGAATGTGCACCTCATTATACCTGTGCTGTACGGGAGTAACACGATGCAACAGAGGATTCATCAGCCAAAAGCAACATCCTTATGCAAATGCATAAAAATATGCAGTAAGAAGTGTTTTTTACTTTACAAATAACATACTGTAAAAACAACACACTCACCCAAAAGTCATCCCTATGGCATTTGTTCTTGATCAAATTTGCACACAAGGGATGAGAATACAAGCATCATGACATGACCCAGGATAGCCTGCCCAAATACTTATTGGGGTATATTTACTAAGCAGGGAGATTGCAGTGAAATTCGAATTTGGGGAAGTTGCCCATGGCAACCAATCAGATTTGAGCTCTCAGTTTCATTTTACACTCTNGAGAATGTGAACTCAAATCTGATTGGTTGCCACTGCAATCTCCCTGCTTAGTAAAT